>JADBJO010004143.1:145000-147500 GCA_016801955.1 Conus betulinus | reverse complement strand
CCAGACGAGGAGTAAGAAGAACAAGAACAAAAGAATAAGAACAAGAACAAGAAGAAGGAGAAGAACAAGAACAAGAAGAAGGAGAAGAACAAGAACAAGGTTAAAAAAAATACACACTACGAAAAAGAAGACAAAAAGGAGGAGATAGTTTGAAAGAAACAGAGACGCAGGAGTTGACCGAGGAAGAGGAGGACAACGACGACAATGAGCAGAACAAGAAGAATAGGAAGAAGAAAGAAAGAAGGAAAGAAAGAAAGGAAGAGATGAAGACAACGACAAAGATGAAAAGAAACAGAAGGAAATGAAAAGAAAAAAGAAAGGAACGAGAAGAAGACGGAAAGAAGGGAAGAATGAAGAAAAAAAAAGATGCACAATGGAAGACAATCAGCACAGAATCTCAACAACAACAACAACAACAATAATAATAATAATAATAGTATGTTTATACTGAATTATTGACTGTTTTTCAAGAATGTTATAATTATGGAAATAATGGACGCCTACTTCGCGCTGAAGAGATCCAAGGTAAGTGACAAATTCGTTCATTTTCATTGTCCTGTTTGTATGTGTCTTGCCTGCAGAAGACTTAAGAGGTCGAAACGCGTCGTGTGGTTTGTCTTGTGACTCGTTTGTCCACGTTTCTCTTGGCGGTTCGCTAACATTTATTTAAGATTTGGTAATAATGAATATAATGACCACGACGAAGATGAGCGCGAATGAAGGAATGTCATAATGTGGCTAAAGCTGATGACAAAAGAATGATGATCAGAACGAAAAAGAAACAGAAATGAATAAAGAAGGAATGACAGAAGGAAGGACGGATGGGGAAGAAAAGTAGAAGGTAATCCTGGCAGTATAAGCAAAAGAAAAGGAGAGAAAACGCAGGAGAAAAGAAAAAATAAGAGAGAGAGAGGAGAGATGGCTGAGAGAGAGAGAGAGAGAGAGAGAGAGAGAGAGAGAGAGAGAGAGAGAGAGAGAGAGAGATTATTTTTGATCTTTTGATATTAGCCAGTGAAGTTTTCAACCCTGCTTTATTTGTACATATCTGGGATGTAGGCCTTTTTCGTCGATGTTTATCATAAGCCATGACTTGAGAATCACATGCGTTCTGTTTGTCTTGAAATTTCACAAGGGAATACACAAAGTGTTATCAAAATCATGAACATAAACCCAGCAAAGCACAACAAGAAAGACTCCGATTGAACTAGCGACAGCAGACTGGCAGCCGGGTCGGTGAGAGAGAGAGAGAGAGAGAGAGAGAGAGAGAGGAGAGAGAGAGAGAGAGAGAGAGAGAGAGAGAGAGAGAGAATCTTCTAATCTTATGATTTTCATCAGTAAAGTATTCAACCCTGCTTCGTTTACACATATTTGGGATGTAGGCCTTTTCGGTCGATGCTTATCATAATCCATGACTTGAAAACCACAAGCGTTCTGTTTGTATTCCAATTTGATGTGAGAATAAACAAGTGTTATCACAGACATGAAAATGAACCGAACAAAGGGAGAGAAGAAAGAAAGACTCATATTCTGCTGGCGACAGCAGAATGGCGGCTGGATCGTTGACACAACTTGACTGATGGTTAATGAAAGCACGGGCCAAACCGTCACAACCTCCCGTGAATACAGCCAACACACAAAACCCAAACACATTCTAGCCTGTAGCAGGGCCAACACCTAGGATTGTCGCATTCCCTGAGGAATCGGTCAATCAACGTAAAGTGCTGGCGCAAAATGGCGGCACGAGCAGATTGACAGGAAATGATTGAGTCATCGCCCTTTGGTGACGATCCTGCAGTCACTGGTGTGCATCAGCGTGGCCTGACGGTGAGCGAAGTGTTTGGGTCTACTGGGAACTGTCGGTCGTGCGACACACAGGGACTGTTTGCTGCACTAATTGAAACCAGTGATCAGCAAGCAAGCCTGACGGTTATCCCTTTTGAACTTGTTAACGCACTCTGTATGAATAGGGCGGTCACGTGTTGAGAGAGAGAGAGAGAGAGAGAGAGAGAGAGAGAGAGAGAGAAGTGTGTGTGTGTGTGTGTGTGTGTGTGTGTGTGTGTGTGTGTGTGTGTGTGTGTGTGTGTGTTGCGGTTTTTGTTATTCCATATAGGAACTGTGCGAAGCTGAAGTACATGGTCCCACTGGCATCGTAGCGTGTATCTGCTATTCGGTTTCTCTTTTCTCCTTGAATCAGACCATCAAGTGTTGCTCAATGGCATGCCCTTTGCATGTCTAAACTCTACATGAATACAGCACCACAGGCTTCCAAGGGGTGGTGTGAAATAACTCCCGGCTGGTTGGTTCGGTAGCTGAGGACAGTGCTTCTTTGGTCCCACTGGTAATTTCGGGTGTATCGTTTTCTTTTGTCTGCCTTTCGACCAAGTCTGGAGAAAGGCACGTAAAACCGCATGGCCAAAGCCTGGCCGTGTCTGGAGTTGTACTGGCCTCCCCTGTCAGCGACACAGCAAAGAGTAGGGCTGCAGGATGCGCATGGCAGTTC
>JADBJO010004143.1:132500-140000 GCA_016801955.1 Conus betulinus | reverse complement strand
TTTTCGATTTTCCGAGGACTGGAGGTTTTCTATCTTGTAAAGTGTAGTTACACACACGCTCACACGCACGCACGCGCGCACGTGCGCACACACACACACACACACACACACACACACACGCACACACACACCACACACACACACACACACACACGCACGCACATGTACACACACACACACACACACACACGCACACACACACACACACACGCACGCGCGCGCGCGCACACACACACACACACACACGCACACACGCACACACGCACGCACGCACGCACGCACACACACACACACACACACACACACTCACTCACCACCGTGCGAAGTCCGCATGTTGTCCTTCTCGCAATAGCCGGCCTGCGAGGTGGTTTTGTAGGCCAGGATGTTACACACATACTCCACAGGGTTGGCTCTGGGACGGGGGCAGACCAGCGGCGGACGTGACGTTGCCGGGCGCGTGCGGGACCCTCATGACGCGGTTGATGCGGATGGGGGTCACCAGCTCCAGGACGAAGGCAGCCAGCAGGAGGCTGAGCATGACGGAGTCGATGACGTTCCACAGGAGTTGAAGTAGTCCCTGGCCCAGCCTGCCATATCTGCTTCACCTCCTCCCAGATCAGACCTGCCAGGAGAAAAATTCACAGCAAATATGAGCAGATCAGCGGTACCTCGTCCTTTTTCCTTGTCCTAAACGCAGTTTGGTTTTGCCCGAAGAAGACCCAAGCGGTCGAAATGCATCGTGTTTTGTCCTGTAATCTGTTTGTCTGGATTGTCTTGTGGAACTAATAATCTTTCTTTTCAAAATTTGCTTCAATTTCCGCCCTCAGTCACCTCGTTTTGAAACTAAAACAAAAGCTTGAAATGAAGCGAATTTTGAAAAAAAAAAAAGAAAAAAGACCCCCTCCCCTCTCCTCCCTGATAGTATTCTTCTCCTTATTATTCAAATATTTACATCATCACCATTATCATCCCTATTATTACTATTGTAATTATTATCATTGTTGTCGTCATGATTTTTTTTTTCATTTCCCATGGTCCCATCCCCAATGGCCTCGTTTTCATTCAACTCCCCATTTGCTGCCGAATAATTATGAGAAGATAAGTGACTGTTCGTTCGTTCTTTTTTATTGTCCGAAATATTGTTTTGTTTTTGCCTGAAGGAGGCCTAAGAGGTCGAAACGCATCGTGTTTTGTCCTGTGACCCGTTTGTCTAGTTTGTCCACCGGAACCAGTAACTTTTCTTTTTTTTTTAAAAAAAAATTATGGTACCGCCTGACAAAGGGACAAACATGCTTTTTTAAACTTAATTTTTCAAAAGTAATGTTAAGTAACTCTGCCGGTTAACATGGACAGACAAAGTACAAAGTCTTCGTCAGGCAAGATGAACAGCATTCAACACAATGAAAAACGAACAGCGAACAGGCAGTCACTTATCTACTGAAACTGTGGGCTAAACAGATCTGGAATGGCGGTACAGTAATTTCCTTTTCATTTTGCTTCAGTTTGCGCCTGTAGTGACCTTATTTTGAAACCGACCTGATAGAAAAAAAAAATAAGGGAAACAGGCTGCGGCGTCCCTAAAAAAAAAAGAAACAAAAGACTTCTTCACTTCTATACAGGACCCGTTTTATCCAGCAGGTAACACTGCGCGCGGGCTAGTCCATATACGCGACACTATATCTGCGTATCTATAAGACCACGGTGCGCAGGATGACTCATTCAACGCCTTCCTTGCGCTGAACTCTGAAGCGATCAAACTTTTCAGCAAGGTGAATTTTCTGTTGTCCTATTTGTTTGTATCTTGCCTGAAGAAGGCCTAAGAGGTCGAAACGCGTAGTGTTGGTCTTGTGACTCGTTTGTCCCACGTTTCTCTGGGCGGTTCGTTAACATTCATTTAAGGTTTGTTTAGATTTCCGCCTGCAGGCGTCTCACTTTGCAACTAGATGGAGTCTTTAGTCTGCCTCGTTCCCTCTGAGTAACTGACTGGACATGGGGTCCTTATTCTGCCCCTTTTTCCCTTTAAGGAAGTCACTGGACAAAGAGTCTTCGGTCTGCTCGGTTCCCTCAAAGTCCAAATTTGTCTTTTTAGGTGATACATTGATACCAGGGAGACCTTCTGTATTGGTCCCATTTTCTTTCCGGAAATGAAAGACATAAAGACCTATGTTTTTCATCATATATGAAAAAAAAAGATGTTTGTTTTTTGGTAGTTCTGCTTTTTCGGATTTCAACCTGTTCCTCAGCAACAGTGATAACTGTTTGTAACCGTACTGTGGACGAGACTGAGCACTACTTTGCTGCCATGGCTGATTAACTAATAAAGCGGTACAGTGTTGGAGCTTTCTTCTTTTTTTTTTCGAGGGGGGGGGGGGGGGGATGATTAGTGATCGAGTCCATAGTCTGGACCAACTTACAGCGTGCCAGAGGTTGTTGCAAATGGCAGTTAGGATATCAGATATCATTTTCCGCCTCTCCGCCCTCTTTCAAGAGTTCTGCAGGGATGTTGTTGATGCTTGCAGCCTTCCCACGTTTCAGCGATTTCACTGCAACTGTGACTTCACAGAGTATTGGACAGTCATCCTCATTTGAAGAGTCCTGTATTGTTAGCACATTTCGATCTCCTTTGCTGGCTTCAGTGAAGAGCTCAGAGCAACATTTAGTTCACTTTTTTCATGATGGTTCTTCTTTGTATGAGTGAGACAGATGCCGTCTTTGTCCTGAATGATGCTGACTTTGTTTTGCTCTTGTTTGGTGTAGCCTTTCACAACCTTATAATCTTTCTCTGAAGTTTTTAAAGGTACCCAATGTCTTCACACTGCTGTTCGTTCCTGCGTTCCTTTGCTTTCCTCCTTTCCTCACTGGTCCTCTTGTAAATGGCGTTATAATTCTCCCCTTCAAATTTCTCAGGCGGTTTTAAGGGCCTTATAGTATCCCATATCTCCAAAACAACATATGTGATATATGGGTTTGATTTCCATTGGCTTATTTCCTAGGACCTCTTCAGCTGTCTCACTCATCATATGCTTCAATTTGTGTTAGCTGTGAGATCTTCCTTCAGCAGCAATATTGGGCGGATTTCGCAACTACGGCCGTTCGGAATTGTTTGAGCGAATTCAATTTCTTTCCGTTTGTCAAGATTTGATTTCAAAGGTCTGCTTTTTAGAATCTTATTGTTGTTCTTCAAACATACTTTAGAGTTCATTATGACAAGGTCATGATCACTATCGACATCAATTTCTGGAAAAGTCTGATTCAGCCCAGCTGATGCAAGACCAATTCCGTTCGTCACAAGAACGATATGTCTGTCTGATATGGACACTGACCTTAGCCTCGGCAGAAAGCGTCTCCAGAGACAGCAGAGGGAGCTCTAACTCCATCTTCACAGACTTTAGGAAGACATTCGACAGAATCTGGCACGAGGCGCTATGGGCAGCAAGGAAGGAATTCAGCATCGGGCAAAATTGCTATTCAACACCATCGAACAGCTGTAATCCAAAACGACTGTTACAATACTTGTACAGGATGATAATGGAGAGAGAGAGTGCATACATACCCGTACAAACTTACGCAGGGTGATACTGGAGAGTGGATCCATACCTCAGGGCTGCATCCCATCTGCTACACGGTTCAACCTATTGCTGGGGAATGCACCACCACTGATGCACTAAAGGATCATGCTATCGCAGTCAGCACTGGAGGAAGACCCCTCATCAACCTCGATTTGCAGATGACATCCATGGCCTGGCAGGCGGTGAAAGGAACCTCATCACGCCTGTCCAACGACTGGCTGCCACATTAACAAGATACTGAAGACATGGGAGTCAGCGCCCAGACACCAAGCTGATGACCTGCCACAACAGCAGAATCTGTATGGACAGAAGCTGCAAACTGTTCAACAGTTTATTAACCTGAGAACCGTCATTGGTGTCAAGGGATCCAAAACAGAAAACCCTCTCAAGGGTGGCGAAGACAATATCAGCATGAAAAAGGGAGGGTGGAGGCAATACTAGTTAGAAAGAGAGAGAGAGAGAGAGAGAGAGAGAGAGAGAGAGAGAGAGAGAGAGAGAGAGAGAGAGAGAGACAGACAGACAGAGAAGACAGAGAGAGAGAGAGAGAGAGAGAGAGAGAGAGAGAGAGAGAGAGAGAGAGAGAGAGAGAACAAAAAAGAAAAAAAAGAGAAAAAAAAAACTGGAGGTTGGAGAAAAAAAAAAAACATTTTTAAATATCTGCAAAACCCACAGTAAAACCAGCATGGAAGGACAAGAACACATCTCCATAAAACCCAAGATAGGGCTTGTTACACAGAAGACCGAAAAAAAAACCTACCATGTTAACTTGATTGACTCTTTCAAAAAATCATTTTATGTTGTGTATTTTTTTCAAGAAAGTGATTTTGGTCGTTCTCCTACTCCTGCGAAAGTCTGCAGTACACATGCAGAGAGATGTCAGTATGTGACTTTCCATGACACAAACCCAGCAGAAATGTTCGTCCTCTTCTCAGTACGCCAATCACAATCTTTCCTAATCAGCATTCGTACGTAGTGACGAGCTCTAAGTTTTGAACACTCTCATTTTTGGTATCGAGCCAGCCACACTCCGATCTGTCCATCCATCCCCCTCCACCACGTCCGTCCTCCCCCCCCCCCCTTCCCCCCCCCCCTCCCCCCATGCTTCCAACCCCATCCCTCCGTGAAATAGACCACCACTTGTCAGAAAATGGCATGAGTGATGGACCAGCTCTGCTTAATGTATTATGATTCATGTGAAAATAGTCATCGTTCGTTTTCGTGCTCGTACGTACTCCATCTCTGGCACACAGGGCTCTCTACCACCCTGGAGAATCTTTATGGGATTTGGGTGGTGGGGTCCCTAAGCCTAACCCGTCGCCCCTTCCCCTTCCATTCGCTTTTCCTGATTAGTGGCTTGGCCTAAGACCCAGTTTCTTCGACCCGTTCTCTGGGTCTGTGTTCTTTTGGTGTATTTGCCTGTCTCCTATCTGTGTGCGTGTGTGGACTGGGAGCAGGGAGAGAGTGGTACAGAAAGACCTCTCCGTCTCTCTGTCTGTCTGATTGTCTGTCTCTGTATGTCTGTCGGTCTCTCTGTCTCTATCACTCTCTGTTTGTCTGTCTTTCTGTCTCCCTCTCTCTGTGTCTCTGTCTGTCTGTATGTCTGCCTGCCTGTCTGTCTGTCTGTCTGTCTGTCTGTCACTCTCCTCTCTCTCTCACCTCACTCTCCCCTCCCTCCCTCCTCCCCCCCCTCTCCCCCCTCCCTCTGTCTCTTTGTCTCCCTCCCCCTCCCTCCCTCGCCCCCCTCTCTCTTTGTCTATCTCCTGCCCTCCCTCCCTCGCCTCCCTCCCTATGTGTGTGTGTGTGTTTGCGCGCGCGCGCGCGCGTGTGTGTGTGTGTGTGTGCGTGCGTGCGTGCGTGCGTGCGTGTGTGTGTGTGTGTGTGAGCGCACGCGAGCGCGCATTTAAGGTTAGAATGTCTTCACCTTTTCATATATACCTACAGATCTCGATTACTTTAATGGACAATGCCATGCTGGATTGCATTTTAATCATATCCTGAGCAAATATTGAAAGAGTAAGAACTATTTACATCGTTGCTGAAGAGATCTTCGTTTGAATTGTCTTTTTTTTCTGCTTCTTTTTCTTTTCTTTTTTTTTTTTTTTTTTTTGGTGTGGTGTGTGTGTGTACTCTGTGTGAGTGTGTGTGTGTGTGTGTGTGTGTGTGTGTGTGTGGGGGGGGGGGGGGTACGTTTCTAATTTCTTCAAACAATTATCTACAAGTCATGAAACCAGTTTCCAGTGCTAATAGTTCTTTGTCGGCGATCTTTTTGACGATGCTTGATGGACTTTATCCAAAGACTCTCTGGTTTCTGATCAAAGCGTCCAGTTCAGTTTGTAACTGATTACGTTGTTCTCTCTGGTAACGTTTTGAATTTGTCTTCAACTATCGCACATTTGTTACTCTCTACAGGAGGGAGAGAGATGGAGAGAAGAGGGGAGAGACGAGAGAGAGAGAGAGAGAGAGAGAGAGACCGACAGACAGACAGACACACAGATAGACAGAGACAACAGACCAGACAAGAACAGAGAAGAAGAAAGCAAAGGGATAGAAACAGAGAACTACAGAGAGACAAACAATCTGGCAGACAGACAAGCAGAGAAGCACAGAGGAGAGAGAGAGAGAGAGAGGTAGAGAGAAGAGAGAGAGAGAGACAGACGAGGAGAGAGACAGACAGACAGACACCCCACACAACACACACACACACACCACAAACACAGAGAGAGAGAGAGAGAGAGAGAGAGAGAGAGAGGAGAGAGAGAGAGAGAGATAGAGGAGAGAGAGATTGATAGAGAGATGAGAGAGGAGGAAGGAACGGAGATAACAGTATGGGTGCGGTTCCCTTAACCTTCTCCCCCCACAGTGGCATTGTCTGGTGGATGGCGAGATCAAAGATCAGAAGGATTATCAGAACAATTAGGCCCTTCGTGCCGCATGGGGCGTGAGATTTAACCCCAGTGTCAGGATGGCTGGCTGGTTCTATAGCTCGCTTCTCTCTCTCTCTCTCTCTCTCTCTCTCTCTCTCTCTCTCATCTCTCCCTCTCTCTGGGGGCATCTCTCTGCGTATGCTCGCTGGTGCGTATGTATGCGTATGTGTCCGTGCGTATTGGTGTGTGTGTGTGGCGTGCGTTTGTGTGTGTGACAGCGAGCGTGTGAGTTGTGTGAGAGAGAGAGAGGAGACAGAGAGAGAGAGACAGACACACAGACAAACACAGACACACAGAAAGAGACAGACACCCAGAGTGAGAGAGAGAGAGAGACAGAGACAGACAGAGACACAGAGACAGACACAGAGAGACAAAGACAGACATAAAAACAGATACACACAAAGGCATAGAAGTAAACAACAACACACCCAAAGGCGAGAGGAGAGAGAGAGAGAGAGAGAGAGAGAGAGAGAGAGAGAGAGAGGGAGAGAGAGAGAGAGAGGGAGGGAGAGGGAGGGAGAGAGATGGAGAGAGAGAGATGAAGGAGGAAAAGAGAGAGAAAGAGGAGAGAGAGAGAGAGAGAGAGGGGGGGGGGGAGGGGGAGGGAGAGAAAAAGAGATAGAGAGAGAGAAAGGAGGAGAGAGAGAGAGGAGAGAAAGAGAGAGAGAGAGAGAGAGAGAGAGAGGGGAGGGAGGGAAGGAGAGACAGACAGACACAGGGGACAGACAGACAGACAGACAGACAGACAGACAGACAGACGGAGACAGACAGAGACAGAGAGACAGAGGAATGGAGATAGAGTCAGAAGAAGATAGACAGACACACAGACAAACAGACAGACGGGCTGACAGATCGATAGACACCGACCATTTCCGAACGCTGATCGATCGTCAGTCAGCATTTGGTATGTTCAACGTTCATTTTTCTATTTTTGTCACTCTTTTGTTCGCTCCCTGCTCCATTTTAAAAGGCCAGGACGATTCCGAGGTGACGCTGATTCAATTAGC
>JADBJO010004143.1:120000-122500 GCA_016801955.1 Conus betulinus | reverse complement strand
AACGCGAGGAAGGGGTGCGGTGGGGGCTGGATGGACGACGTTTGCGAAAGATGTGCACTTGCTCTAGACATGATGCAGAGATCGTTCTAGAGTATATCTACCCTGTCGTGCACGATTAGAGTAAGTAGCTGTTGTGGTGGAGCAGTGATGATGGAGATAATGAATCGGATGCTAATACGGATGAGAATGCGAAGGGTATTGTGTAAGAACGACTAGAGAATATTGCATTAACATTTTGGGGAGGCTGGTGCGTGTGAGATGGAACAAACAATTATAGATACAGTACTAAAAATATGGTATTGTCGGTAGAAACGCGAAAAAAAGGAAGCAGGATTCTCTACACAAGAAGCAACAAATACTAGTCAGTATCAGTAGAGAGTACCGACTGAGCTTTATGATAAACCAGTGAATAAGCAAAACCCATCATCATCATCATCATCATCATCATCATCGTCATCATCATCATCATCATCGTCATCGTCATTATCATCATCCTACTCCTCATCGTCCTCCCCCTCCTCCTCATCAACATCATCATCATACTAAACGACTGTTTACAATTATAGAAATTGTCGATGAATGAAGACCCGGACAATTCAATAAGATGACCTGCTAATGCTCCAAACTGTGCGGTCCATTGTCGGACACCAGAATTCCTGATACTTGATCTCTGGAAAAGATCTTTCTCATGATCATGTGGCAAAGCCAAGCGACTCGAGGTTGCAACAGCAAAGGGTTTTTTTAAACTTTCTTTTGGACTGACGTTGTATGATGTTTTCGACTTTTCTACGTCAGTGAACCATTTTGGAAAGTTTTGCTGGTAAGCAGTGTTTGATGAAGATTTCAGTTGGTGTACTCGGTCCACTTCCAGAAAGACTGAGATGGCTGGTCCGACAAGTAGTGGCTCGTCTTGTTCCTCCATGATGTAGATGTCTCCGATGGTAGCAATCTCTTTGTATGGAAATCAGGAAGTCAACTTTCCAAGCACCTGTGCCTCTTCTCTTCTGTTCCACACGTATTTTTGTTTGCTTTCTACAGGCTGGGTCATCAGCTGCTGTGTCAATGTTGAGATCAACTCGTCCCATGGCTTCTTTGTAGGATAGTCCATGTGACTGTACTGACAATCAGTTCAAGATGTTAATGATGCCCGTCAGCACTTTCCATGTCTACTGACTGCTGAAGAACAAGGAGGGAGGAGGGGGAGAGCAAACAATGGAATAGTGTGCCAGTATGCCCGTTTGTGGCATAGACGACATTCTGTATCTTGGGCTAGACAGTTGTAGGCTTCTCTCTCACAGCACTGGCATGTTCTGCATCTGGATTTATGTGGCTTTGTTCCAGTGCTTTGTCAAAAAAAAAAATTCGTAGCGTCCTCCACGTTTGGTGGGTTGGGGTGTCTCGGGCTGGGATGTATCAGACAGAGATTGGATCTGTGGTCTGGATGCTTAACGGGTTCGACAGATCAGAGGTGCCTTTAGCTAGATTCAATCATCTGCATTTTTTTTTTTAATTGTCAACTTATCGCCACTGATGCTGTCTACTATACCTCTAATAATCTGTTTCTTCAAAGGTAAGTTACAATGTTTTTGATAGCTTCCGAAGAGCAATGGGGGCATCTTTAAGATAGTCTATGTCTGGAGTCCTCATATGGAATATAATTATGTCGTATTCACGTTCGAATGTTGCCATAATTACCATCAAAATGTTCGCCTTCGTCGAAGTGTATGCCTTCTATCATTTCCTGTGCCTCCTTCCCAATGCGTGACAGGCCTTTTCCCTACAGACCAGTCTGGGAGCAATGGAAGACCCTGTCCCGGTGTGTAATGAATGTCTTCCAGCTTGAAAATATGTAGCTTTGAGCACGCAGGAATATTGGGAGTGTACCGTCTTGGTTACGCTAGTTGATCCATGCCTGTGAACGTTAACTGAATCGCAAAGCACGAGTCCGTACCATCGAACCACGTGCCCGTACCATCGAACCACTACATTTCCTGTCGGAGTACATGAACCTGAGATGCTTACGGCCTAGACTGGGTACATCGGATTCCGTGGAAATCAAATTAAGCAAGTGAAACTGCGAACACGTCGAGTGCTCTTTTCGATCATCACACGCCTGGGTCACTTTCAGTTCTTGTCATCAGACTATCAGCACCCACCACATCTGACACCGTGCAGTGCTGTGGATGGGTGCGGAGTACACTGGGTGGGCAGAATGGTCGACAACACTTGTATACTAATTGATACACGGCCAGGCCATTCATGCATGAATCCCATGAGAACATTTCTATCTGCATTTGTGGAAACATCCCCAATGGGAATACCGAACCTCTAAAATGGAAAGACAGAAGGATGGAAAGAAGAAAGGAAGGAACGAGAGATGAACGAACATCAGTACGTATGAATATGTTGAAAGTTTACAGAGAAAAGACAACACATTGATGAGTAGCCTCTGTACCTGACATGTACATACCTTATACTCTCCCTCAATTTCAGACAGGCT
>JADBJO010004143.1:105000-112500 GCA_016801955.1 Conus betulinus | reverse complement strand
ACTATTATTTAGTGAAACGAACACATCAGGAAGAAAAAGAATGGTAACATTCTGCACCAGGAGCAACAGCATGGGACAGAGTGACAGCAGTGTCATTCAACAGGCGATCACGTTCAGTTATTCATGCGTGCAGTCCTACTCAGTGCTGTTATTAATCAATGGCTGTAGATAGAATTTTAATGGCAGCGGCGCAACGAGAGAGTAGGGTTGGGGAGGCGAGGGCTGGGAATGGTTTGCGTGTGTGTGTGTGTGTGTGTGTGTGTGTGTGTGTGTGTGTGTGTGTGTGTGTGTGTGTGTGTGTGTGTGTGTGTGTGTGTGCGTGCGTGTGTGTGTGTGCGTGTGTGCGTGCGTGCGTGCGTGCGTGTGTTGTGTGTGTGTGTGTGTGTGCGTATGTGTGTATATGTATGTGTGGGTTTAGAAAAAGCGAGAAGGCTTCTGTAATTAAAATAGAGGAGAGAGAGAGAGAGAGAGAGAGAGAGAGAGAGAGAGAGAGAGAGAGAGAGAGAGAGAGAGAGAGAGAGAGAGAGAGAGAGAGAGAGAGAGAGAGAGAGAATCGTTTCGTTTTTATTGACAATGACAAAATAGTCTTTATGTCAAGGGGGCTATCATTAATGCAGCGTCAAGAATTTATGAAACGAAAAATGTATAATACATTACAAACGTGATTCCCGGTATTGATCTATCTGGGAATAATAAAGTCAACGACAAGCAAAAGATCACCAAACGTGGGCCTAAATGACCAGCTATGACATACAGAGAACCAAAGTACTGTCTCACAGGGAAACAACAACAGACATTTTTTTCTCTCTGATATCATAACATTCAGTAATATATTTAGCAAACAGACTAAGAATATTTCCATCATCATCAGAAGATAATAGTTCAATCAAAGTAAATGGTCTTTCTGGCATCAAATTAAACAGTTTTGATTTTTTCCTTTTATCTTCATATGCCTTACACTGAAATAAAAAAGTGCCCTTCATCTTCCTTACTGTTATCTGGACACAACACACACAAACATCAACAGAAAACTTCATCGCAAAACCATTTCTTATTTGCTTTAAAACCAAGGGTTCGACTTCTAAATCTGGCCAGTATGCTTCTATGCCATTTATTAGTAACGGATTTCAAAAACATTTCCGGCTGTAGAATACTTTTAAAGGAATAAAACCACGAATACTTGTCATTTTCTTCCATTTTTGAATGCCAATTCTGTTTATAGCAGGCTATCAAGCGATCCTTAAATTCTGACATAAATGCCCTTTCGTTCCCTACCTCTTTGCTAAGCCACACAATACCAAACCCATTAATAGTTAACACGTGTTTTACTTTACTAAACGCAGCTGCAGTGTCCACTTTCCATTTGTAAATATAGCATATCATATGCTTGTCTACATAGCCTTGATGTTGGAAGTTGTGTCAATTTTAACCAATACTTAATAGATTTGAAAAACAATTGAATGAATAAAGGATATCTTCCAGAATCACCATAAGCCATTGTGTTTGATGAATGCAATGGAATGTTCATGAATCTTTTAATAGCCATAGTATGTACCTTCTCCATTTCCAGATTTTCTTCTAATCCCCAAACTTCTGCAGCATAGGTCAGCATAGGCGCTATTTGTGAGTCAAATAACTTCCAGAACAAAGAAGGGTCAATGCTATTAAGTCTTTTCATGCATCTTAGAATTTCTACAACCCCCTTCTTACCCTTTCTGCCGATTTTTCACACGCCACCCTGCATTTAGACTTAAACGAGTTGTAAATAACATCCCCAAATATTTGTAGCTATTGGTTACTTTTACTTCTACATCTCCATACCACCACTTTTCATGCTGGGACAAGAGAGAGAGAGAGAGAGAGAGAGAGGCAGAGACAGAGACAGAGACACTGAGAGAGAGAGAGACAGACAGACAGACAGACAGACAGACAGAGAGATTCAGTATTTTGTATCGTTATGCAAAAGCTGCAATCTGAGTAGAACAGTGTATTACACGGTGCCACGAACACACTTTATACCCTTGCACATTCATACATATATGCATTAAACGTAACGTTGCTCATCACAACGAACAGCAGCAAATTCTGTATGAAACGATATAGTGTTGTAAAGGGGAACAACAATAACCTGGGGAACGTGAGCGCAAATGGCCGTCGCGTATGATGTTATATGAAACGTTATGCACTGGAAGCCAGAGACTGGCTTTGTACTGTTCAAATATAACACAAATAAAGTTCATCAATACTTCAAGTCTTCATGACTCGTGAGTGAATGTGAAGCATGAAACTATTTCTTCTGAAGAAATCTGGTCTGCCGTGACACCGAAGTTCTGGTGGACGTGCGTTTCAAAGAACGGACAGGAATAACAAACTAGGAAAGAAAGGAAGAAAAAAAGAAAAAAAAAAAAAGAAAAAAAAAAAAAAAGAAGAAAAGACAGAAAGAAAGAAAGAAAAGGACAACTCCTAGTATTGAACAAATTTTAAAAGATATTGATACAGCACCGCCAAAGAACGTAGACAAACGAATCACAAGACAAAACACTACGCGTTTTGACCTCTTAGGCCTTCTTCAGGCAAGATACATACCACTTAGGACGACGCGGTTTTCGTTGCTCGTTCATTTTCGTTGTCCACAGTGTTGTGTTATTAATAACTTGTAAAGTGTGTTTAGATTTCCGCTTGCAGTCGCCTCAGTTTGCAACTAGATCCTAGTATTGAAACCGTAAATTTGTAGAACATCTAGGATCTATGGTAAATTTTAAAGTGTGCTGTTTCTGGGGCTAACCCAGTTACAATTCGTTTGCGAGAACATTCCATTAATGGCACACATTTCTTTAATGGTAGAACTCCTGTTTCAGTCTAATTTTATATGACTCCTAGACCTGCCTTAAGAGCTTGTTTGACGGTTCGGACCAAAGTTTAATTTTTTCCCTGAAATAATTTTGCAATGGTGGAGTCAAATTGTGTGTGGTATCGTAACTGATTGAAACGAATTTATGCGTGCGGGAATCTGATGGAAGCACCAGCAGACCTCCGCCAAGGGTTAACGGGTACCAACCTGTACCATTTGGCCCGGATCTTTACCACTGAGGCATACTTAAGTTTTCTGACATCGTCATTCTGATATTATAGTCTGTGTCTCCACAGAGTTTCGATAAAATCAGTTTAGTGGTTTTCCGAGTTTTCGTAGGTTTGTTTTGTTCGTTTTTGTCAAATGTTGTGCAACAGATAATTGATCCACCTTTATGTCCAGATCTGCATCACAGATCAGCACAGACTTTTCGTAAAATTAAATATGCAATGCCAGCATCTCTAACACCCTTTAATTCCTATGACATGCGGAGTATCTGAGGTTGTTACAAAATTAAGGAATATCATTGGGCTGTCAAGAGAGAGAGAGAGAGAGAGAGAGAGAGAGAGAGAGAGAGAGAGAGAGAGAGAGAGAGAGACAGGCAGACAGGCAGACAGACAGACAGACAGACCGAGAGAGAGAGGGAGAGGGGGGGGGGGGGGGGACAGACAGACAGACAGAAAGATTTGTTGTTTCAACATTTGCAAGGTAACGACCTATTCTGCAAAGCAGAATTCTGAACTCTCTGGCCATATTGATAGTTTTCCAATGCTGTTAAACCGACTATGCGCAATCAGCAGACGATTTTTTTTTTTACATAAGCCCAAAATGTGTGTGTGCGCTTTATTTGCAGGCTGATTTCATTGTGCATGCATGTTTTTTTCTGCATCCAGATGACATTTTCCAGCGATGCAATTTTGCTTTATCAATAACGGCTGATTTATCCTATGAAACAACTCCCGCCACCAGTTATATAAATTGCAGTTCATTCGATGGGTAAAACGGGATTTTCCTATGCGACACAAAGAGGCTGCAAGTCTTCAGTTCAGCATTGCCATTGCATGACGCAAAAAACATGGAAATGAGGATGACAGAATAGACGGGAAAGCTTCGGTCGGAGAAATTGCTCATCATCGTGCATGTGTGTGATCATAGCAGTATTGACAAAATTGTGATTCGCACAAAACAACAAATTCGATTCAAACAACTAATGAGGTGGGTAGGAGGAGAAAACGATGGGGAGGGAGGGAGGGAGGAAGGAAGGAAGGAAGGGGAAGGAGATAACGAGGAACAAGCATTAAAATAGCACGAAAACTTACTATCAGTGCTAACGTGGAATAAAAAGATTAAAAGAAAAATATTTCAAACAGGTGACCACTGCCTTTGCTGTTTTATTTTTTTTTTTTTGTTTGTTTTTTTTTTTTTTACTGTGTTATGTTGGTTGATTGACCACCAAATGTCAGAAAGACATAATATCACAGCCATAGGGCCAAGTGGCGACGGCCGACCTTTACATATTATTATTTGTCGCAAACAGCCGGTTTTACCTCTCCACATCGTTGTCAGCTGCACACAGCAGAGCTTACCTCTCTACATCGTTATCAGGGCTTACCTCTCTACATCGTTATCAGGGTTTACCTCTCTAAATCGTTATGAGTGTTTACCTCTCTACATCGTTGTCAGGGTTTACCTCTCTACATCGTTATGAGGGCTTACCTCTCCACATCGTTGTCAGTTGCACACACACCCGAGCTTACCTCTCTACATCGTTATCAGGGCTTACCTCTCTATATCGTTATGAGGACTTACCTCTCTACATCGTTATCAGGGCTTACCTCTCTACATCGTTATCAGGGCTTACCTCTCTACATCGTTGTCAGGGCTTACCTCTCTACATCGTTGTCAGGGCTTACCTCTCTACACCTCTCTTATCAGGGCTTACCTCTCTACATCGTTGTCAGGGTTTACCTCTCTACATCTTTATCAGGGTTTACCTCTCTACATCGTTGTCAGGGTTTACCTCTCTACATCGTTATCAGGGCTTACCTCTCTACATCGTTATCAGGGCTTACCTCTCTACATCGTTATCAGGGCTTGCCTCTCTACATCGTTATCAGGGCATACCTCTCTACATCGTTATCAGGCTTACCTCTTACATCTCAGGGCTTTACCTCGGTATGAGGGGTTTTCCTCTCTACATCGTTATGAGGGCTTACCTCTCTACATCGTTTATGAGGGTTATGAGGGCTTACCTCTCTACATCGTTATGAGGGCTTACCTCTCCACATCATCGTTGTCAGCTGCACACAGCAGAGCTTACCTCTCTACATCGTTATCAGGGCTTGCCTCTCTACATCGTTATCAGAGCTTACCTCTCTACATCGTTATGAGGGTTAGCCTCTCTACATCGTTATCAGGGTTTACCTCTCTACATCGTTATCAGGGCATACCTCTCTACATCGTTATCAGGGCTTACCTCTCTACTCGTTATCGTTATCTCTGGGCTTACCTCCTCTCTACATCGTTATCAGGGCTTACCTTTCTACATCGTTATCGGCGGCACACAGCAAGGCTTTGTGGATCATGCGTGTGACTGGACCGCTCCAGCAGGTAGCAGACGATGTCCACGTCATTGCCGGAGACGGCCAGTTCCAGAGCGGTCCGACCCTGCTGGTCGGAGCAGTCCACCTTCACCCGACCCCCCTCCAGCAGATCTGGAATGTCAGGAAACAGACAAGTGGGAATGCTTCGACCATTCTATCCGCATGGAGAAGACGTATCAGTGCACGACATGTGTCTTTACTGATGATTAGAATAGGACAGAAAGTTTGTAAGTTGTCATTCGGTGTATGTCACGTGCAATCTTGGACTGAACGCAGCATGTTATTGGCAGAAACTCAGTAACAGATTTATATTGACAGGAAGTCAGTTACGGAGCCATGCTGACTGAAAGTCAGTTACACAGCGATATTGACATAAAGCCAGTTACAAAGCGATATTGATGGAAAGTCGCTTAGAGTGTCGTGTTGATGGCAGGAAGCCAGTTACAGAGCGAAATTGATGTAAAGCCAGTTGCAGGGCAATATTGATGGAAAGACAGAGAGCAATATTGATGGAAAGCCGGTTACAGAGCAATATTGATGGAAAGCCGGTTACAGAGCGGTATTGATGGAAAGCCGGTTACAGAGCGGTATTGATGGAAAGCCAGTTACAGAGCGATATTGATGGAAAGCCGATTACAGAGCGGTATTGATGGAAAGCCGGTTACAGAGCGGTATTGATGGAAAGCCAGTTACAGAGCGATATTGATGGAAAGCCGGTTACAGAGCGGTATTGATGGAAAGCCGGTTACAGAGCGATATTGATGGAAAGCCGGTTACAGAGCGATATTGATGGAAAGCCGGTTACAGAGCGGTATTGATGGAAAGCCAGTTACGACCAATATTGATGGGAATACAGTTACAAAGCGATATTGACATAAAGCCAGTTACAGAACAACATTGATGGGAAGCCAGTTACAGAGCGATATTGATAAAAAGCCGGTTACAGAGCGATATTGACAGAGAATCGGTTACGGAGCGGTATTGGTATAATATCCCGTTACAGAGCGATGTTGATGGGAAGCCAGTTACAGAGAGCGATGTTGACAGGCAGTCGGTTACGGAGCGGTATTGACATAAATCCAGTTACAGAGCGATTTTGATGGGAAGCCAGTTACAGAGCGATTTTGATGGAAAGCCAGTTTTACAGAGCAATATGTACATAAAGCCAATTACAGAGCGATATTGATGGAAAGCCAGTTACAGAGCGATATTGATGGAAAGCCGGTTACAGAGCGATGTTGATGGGAAGCCAGTTACAAAGCGATGTTGATGGAAAGCCAGTTACAGAGCGATGTTGACAGGAAAGTCAGTTACAGAGGGATATTGATGGAAAGCCAGTTACAGAGCGATATTGATGGAAAGCCAGTTACAAAGCGATGTTGATGGAAAGCCAGTTACAGAGCGATATTGATGGAAAGCCGGTTACAGAGCGATATTGATGGAAAGCCAGTTACAAAGCGATGTTGATGGAAGCCAGTTACAGAGCGATATTGATGGAAAGCCGGTTACAGAGCGATATTGATGGAAAGCCAGTTACACAGCGATATTGATGGGAAGCCCGTTACACAGCGATATTGATGGAAAGCCAGTTACAGAGCGATGTTGATGGAAAGCCAGTTACAGAGCGATATTGATGGGGAGCTAGTTACAGAGCGATGTTGACAGGGAGTCAGTTACAGAGCAATGTTGATGGAAAGCCAGTTACAGACTGATATTGATAGGAAGTCAGTTACACAGCGATTTTGACAATAAGTCGGTTGCAGAGCAATACTGATAGGAAGCCAGGTACAGAGCGATATTGATGGAAAGCCAGTTACAGAGCAATATTGATGGAAAGCCAGTTACAGACTGATATTGATAGGAAGACAGTTACACAGCGATTTTGACAAGAAGGCAGGCACAGAGCGATATTGACAGGGAGTCAGTTACAGAGCGATATTGACAGGAAGTTAGGTACAGAGCGATATTGACAGGAAGTCAGTTACAGAGCGATATTGACAGGAAGCCAGATACAGAGCCATAGACAATCACATCAACCCAAGGAAA
>JADBJO010004143.1:62500-97500 GCA_016801955.1 Conus betulinus | reverse complement strand
GTAATGATTAACAGTCATTTCACATATCTCTTTTGCTGACTTCGCACCAAAGTATAGGGACTGAAGAAATCTATCAGAAAAAGAAATATACGCAAATCCTGTCCCGATACCTGTCTTGACTGACGCTGTAGTCGTTAAGAATTGTATGTAGAGAAAGGATTGACCATCTTTAAAGAAAGGTATCACAAAGTCGGCTTCACTGTTGGCTTCTTTTTTTCCACAGCCAGCAAAATGCTGGCTACTGCGTGTTAATAGAACACACACTCCAACGGTTTATAAACGGGTGAAATCAGAAACAAAGATATCTCCGCGTTTTATAAGACTTGTGACTTGTGACTTAAAATTCACAGACTTCAAACAAAAAAGCACAGGCACAAATCTGAGCCCTGAGTCGTTGGCTGTCGTCGATTTGGCGCTCTTGCAGTCCATGATATTTAGACGTCTGTGAGCCCGCCGGAGCGAGGTTTGAGCCTGCGAATTATGACTTCACGGAAGCAGGCAGCAGAAAATGACTTCGGTGCTGTTCTCTGGTGACTCATTCACAGAGCGACCGTAACAAGTTGCCGTGTCAGTTCCCTGGCAAATGACGGCTAATGGCATTGGTGGAACTACTGTGAGCTCCCGCCGCTTAATGTCACGACAGGAGAAAGCGGATGGTCGTCAATCAACTCTGCCAGCGCTCTCTGGCACCGCTGGAAGTCCAACAAAGCCAGAAAGAAAGGTGTTTCCAGTTAACCTGAAATGTTGACAAGGCTGCCAACTTTATTCCCGACAGAAATAATTCAAGTTAATCACTCCAAACTAGTATAACAAAGCTTCCCTCCCCTTCTCTATCTCACAAGGATGATCAAAATTCACCCACCAATGTAGACCAGATTTCTTCTCCTAACACGCACAATAAAGATGATCCAAATTAATACCAAATGAAATGTCATATTTGCTTCTTCCACCCACTTCCTTTCTCAACGAACACGATTCAAAATACATTTATCATCGATGAAATATTGGTAAGCCCAAAGTTGACTGAAGTTAACCATTAGAATGTTTGAAAAGAGTTCCCTCGCTCTCTCCCTCACCACCGACAAAGATTGTTTAAAAACTCTGGATTATATACGAGGCTTCTCCCATTCCTCACCAAAGATCATTCTCAGTAATGTACAAAATGTGTATGAGAGAGCATATGTTTTATGATGATCATGTGAAGTAGTTTGTAGTTGAAGTAGCAGTACCAGTCAAAACAGTAGATGAAAAAGCAGTAGCAGCAGCAGCGGTAGCTGTTGTTGTAGTCGTGGTCGTTGTCGTCGTAGTAATGATGGTAAGGTGGTGGTGGTGGAGGTGACGGTGGTGGTAATGGTGGTAGTAATAGTAGTAGTAGCAGCAGCCACAGCAGCAGCAACAGCAGCGATGGTAACCCTCAAAAAGTAAATTTGCTGTTTCTTTTTCGTCTATGTGTGACAAATCTGCGCTTATTATCAGAAGTAGTAGTAGTAGTAGTAGTAGTAGTAGTAGTAGTAGTAGTAGTAGTAGTAGTAGTAGTAGCAGTAGTAGTAGCAGCAGCAGCAGCAGCAGCGTTAATAACCTCAAAATGTAAGTTTATTTGTTATTTTTTTGTCTGTATACTAGAAAGCTGCGCTAATTAAGATAAGCAGCAGCAGTAGCAGTGGTGGAAGTAGCAGTACAAGTAGTAGTAGTACTAGTGGTAGTAGTAGTAGTAGTAGGAGTAGGAGGAGGAGGAGGAGGAGGAGGAGGAGGAGGAGGAGGAGGAGGAGGATAAGTAGTTGTTCTTGTTATTATTATTATAGTAGTAGTAGTAGCAGTAGTAGTAGCAGCAGCAGCAGCAGCAGCGTTAATAACCTCAAATGTAAGTTTATTGTTATTTTTTTGTCTGTATACTAGAAAGCTGCGCTAATTAAGATAAGCAGCAGCAGTAGCAGTGGTGGAAGTAGCAGTACAAGTAGTAGTAGTACTAGTGTAGTAGTAGTAGTAGTAGTAGGAGGGAGGAGGAGGAGGAGGAGGAGGAGGAGGAGGAGGAGGATAAGTAGTTGTTCTTGTTATTATTATTATAGTAGTAGTAGTAGTAGTAGCAGCAGCAGCAGCAGCAGCAGTAGCAGTAGTACTAGTAGTAGTGGTAGTAGTAGTAGTAGTGGTGGTGGTGGTGGTGGTAGTAGGAGCAGCAACAGAGTGGTAGCAGTATAACCTCAAAAAATAAGTTAATTGTTACTTTCTCATCTCTGTATGAGACAGCATTTTGTTTATTATCATAAGTAGTGGTAGTAGAAAAAAGCAGAAATGGTAGTAGTAGTAGTAGTAGTAGTAGTAGTAGTAGTAGTAGTGTAGTAGCACCAGCAGTAGTGGAGCAGCAGCAGTAGCAGTGTTAGGAGCAGCAGCAGCAGTAGTAGTGGCAGCAGCAGCACAGCAGCAGTAGTCATTTTCTCCTAAGTGAGCGTCACACTTACAAGGTCATGCTCTCATGTACTGTGAGAACTTAACGATAACTCAAGAATTCAGATGGGCCTATTGTAAAGATGTGGAAATGGATGAATGTTCTTTGTAATCAAATTGTTGAACCAATGTATTGTGAATACTAATGTAGCATATTTCGATGAAAATAAACTTTAACTGACAAGGAGGGAATGATTATTCAAGCGAGATAAAATGTTAAGAATGGTTGTCAAGCTGTCCCGCATTCCCCCGTTACTACAAAGACGGTTTAAGTTCACATAATGACATTGTCAAAGATTTTCTTAAATAAAGATAATTCAGATTAAAGCTCTACATTTTTGACGAGGCTTTTATCCATTCCATATTCAACACAGATGATTCTCCACGCGAAACATTTGATGCTAAATATTGATAAGACTTTCCTCCCAACATCCCCGTAAAAGTGATTCTAATTAACCTCCAAAAGGTTGACGTGAGGTCTCCTCTAACCCTCCACAAAGATGATATACATGAACACGTAAGATGTTGACAAGGCTCTCTCTCTCTCTCTCTCTCTCTCTCTCTCTCTCTCTCTCTCTCTCTCTCTCTCTCTCTCTCTCTCGCTCTTAACAAAAGTGATTCAAATTAATTTTTATGATTAACAAGACTTTCACACCCTTTCCTCCTCTTCATCATTTACCCCCCCCCCCCCCCCCCCCCCCCCCCCCCCCCTCTTCAACCAACTCAGATATACTCCAAAGTATAGAAGATGTTTTGACTTTTCAAAGATGATTCAATATTGACTCCAAATTTTTGACATGGCTTTTTTGCTATGCAATTCGCTGTAAACTTATAACGATCATTCAGACTGCCCTTCAAAATACTGACATTGCTTGTCGCCTATAAAAAGATAATTCAAATTAAACCTCCGGCACGGTAGCATTACCTTTCCGTCAACTGAAGATGATTTAAATTAACTTCGAAATATTGGCAATGCACACCAAAACAGAGGTGATTTAAATTAAACATAGTGAGTATGACATTCTACGAACATAGATGATTCAAACTTACTTCGAAGTTATTGGCAACGCTTCTACCTGGTAAAGATGACTCAAACTAATCTCCAAAATATTGACGAGGGTTTTTATCTCAGAGAAGATATCGAAAACATTGTCAAAGCCTTTTTTTCCAAAAGTAAGCATGATTCAAAGAAATTTCGAACATAACTACATAGCTTATCCCCAAACGAAGGCATCTAAACTGACCTCCACAATGCAGAAAATGGAATTCTCGCAACAAAGATTATCAATGTTAGATCCAAGGTTTTTCTTCATTATTATTATTATTATTATTCAAACTACTCTGCAGAATATGGAGAAAAAGCCGTCCATCCAAAGAAAAAACGATTCAACTAACCATGAAACTCTGATAAACTTTCCCCCCCCCCGTTCCCCCTCCCTCCTTTCAAACTATGTCCCTCAACAAAGTCAATCCAAATAATTGAAAATGGTATGTCCAAAGCATTTCCAAAGCATTTACAGTATTTTTCCGCACAAAAAATGATTGCAGTCAACGTAGCACATTTTTGTCAAGAATGGCGCAGTCAGCGTAGACCTCCCAGGAGCAACAGACCAGGTGGTGAACACCTACTAACAACATTATCAGACCCGAGAGAATTCGATTTTCAACAGACAGGGTGTTAGTTTCGCCAGACGATACAGAAAAAAAACAGATTACAGAACAAAACGAGATGCACTTCGATCTCTTGGGTCTTCTTCAGGCAAAAGCAAACAACATTTAGGGCATGAAAACGAAGGCTTGCTGCTTCATCGCATTCATATCTGCTGCATAAAGTCGTATGAAACGATCTTAAGAAAACAATAAACCGTGATTAACTCTAACTCATGTTTTCAGTTTCTCATAGTTGCCCTGCATGAGAAACCGATAAATCGCGATTAACTCTTTGTTTTCAGTTTCTCATAGTCGGACGACTCTCAAACATCAATAACAAAATCTACCTTCATAGGACTAATCAACTCCCCCAAACGCCTGGGTTCTAACCAACTAGGATTTACAACATGTATTTTGCTTTCCAATTCTGTGATAAAAAAAAAAAGCTGCTAATTGAAAGCAGGTTGCCCGTCTTACCAACCAGTTCCAGCCACTCGAACTCCGGATGAACCACAGCGGCACTGCAGACTCTCACACTGACACTGACTAGCCATTAAAATCAAAGCACTGAAAGAAATCAAGAGTCCAAGAATGACAAGCTGAGAGGCAGTTGGTTTGGGATATCATGTTTTCGGACGTTTGATGACGTAAAACATTCCGTTTTAAAGGACGTCCAGCACACAGTGCCATCAATTAATCAGACAAACGAAACACTAGTGCGGGTTGCAGAGGCTGTGTGTTTGAACCTTTCGCTGCCACTCCAGTAATTCACGCTGCAGCCAAAAGCCCCGCTCAGGGCACACTCCTGTATCAGCGCTAGGGATGCTGCTGTCGAAGTGGTCCACTTTATTGGTGAGAGAGGAGAGAGAGAGAGAGAGAGAGAGAGAGAGAGAGAGAGAGAGAGAGAGAGAGAGAGGGGGGGGGATGGGGGTTGAAACCACAATTTTTTTTTTCTTAATTTTTACAAACAAAAAAGAGAATCGCTTTAGAAGTTATAAGTGACGAGCCTTGAAATAGGGTAAAATGGAACTGGCGATGATCAACTTTTTGAATTCTAGAGCACTGGGTGTCGACACAATTAATTAAACCACATCCCTCGTCACTCCGCCATCACAGTGGTGACAGAGGTCCACACTTTCAAACGTACTTTGCCGACAGAGATGCTCCAACTCCAACACAGTGTGGCAAGTGAAGCAGCAGTACGGCTCCTTTCCTGGACACACCCCGCGGAACACTGCAATAGATGCGGTGGCTGACCACACGTGCACCGCAATCGATGCCTATCGCACGTGCAGTGCTTCACCTCCACCCCCCGTCCCCCCCACCCCCACCGCCACCAACAGCAGTCTAGCAGCAGCAGCAGCAGCTCACTATCGGTCGCCATCGCCGTCACTGGCAGGCTGGTCGTGATGATAATGATGGTGATGATGATGATGATGGTGATGGTGATGGTGATGGTGATGATGATGACGCCCATGCGTGTCTTATCGAGTGATGGCGCCTACACGGGATTGCGTCCCCTGCCACTGGCAGGTGGCTTAATTGTGCACACACCCGTCTGCCCTAGCTCTCTCCCTCCGCCTTACCCACCGTTCCTCTTCACTCTGCCACTTGTTCTCTCCACCACCTCCCTTTCCTCTACCCCCCCCCCCCCTCCCCTCCTCAATCACTCTCTGTCACTGTCCCTGTCTTCTTACGAGTCTGTCTCATCTCCCCCCCCCCCCCCCCCCCCCCCCCCCGTCTGTCCCTGTCCGTCAGTCAGCCAGACAACCTGTCTGTCTGTCTGGTTGCCCGTCCGTCCGTCTATCTGTCTGTCTGCTGTCTGTCTGTCTGTCTGTCTGTCTGTCTATCTGTCTCTCTCTCTCTCTCTGAGGGCATAGTGTAAACAAGCTACTGAGAGCTTGCCCATATCACTCTCAATAAAACATTAGTACTTGTATTTCGTATTTGTATTTGTACTCTCTCTCTCTCTCTCTCTCTCTCTCTCTCTCTCTCTCTCTCTCTCTC
Organism: Conus betulinus; assembly: GCA_016801955.1. Classification (NCBI taxonomy): domain Eukaryota; kingdom Metazoa; phylum Mollusca; class Gastropoda; order Neogastropoda; family Conidae; genus Conus; species Conus betulinus. The sequence continues at coordinate 91,401 of JADBJO010004143.1, read as the reverse complement.
TCTCTCTCTCTCTCCACTGTTTCTCTCCGGGGCATAATGTAAACACAAGCTACCGTGAGCTTGTCCATATTACTCTCAACAAAACATTAGTACTTGTATTCCTATTCGTATATACTCTCTCTCTCTCTCTCTCTCTCTCTCTCTCTCTCTCTCTCTCTCTCTCTCTCTCCTCTCTCTTCTCTCCACTGGGTTGAGATAAAATAGCCCAAAATCATCTTTCTTTTTTCACACACACACACACACACACACACACACACACACACACACAGATAGATATATGTGCACATATATGTATGTATGTATATATATATATATATATATATATATATATATATATATATACACACACACATACATAGATAGATAGATAGATAGATAGATAGATAGATATAATAGATAGATAGATAGATAGATAGATATGAAATGAATTAATCAGAATATTTTGTTGTTCAGTGACTTAAACTATGATTTATTCAATCCCCAAGCACCCTGGCGATCAACTAGTGCATTTCTTGGTCTGCAGGAACTCGTCTGCATCGCCGCTAGCATCACTACCTCTTCGTCTACTTCACTGTTGATCACGTCTACACTAACACCAAGTGTTTAGTCGCTAGTGTGAATGTTCTGATTCGAACAGTGTAAGTGATCACTCTCCCATAGCCTGTACATGATAGTATAACCCCTCCCTCCCCCACCAAACGTGTGCCAAAGACAACACCACCATTTACTATACGTCTTTCAAGCACTTCAATAACAATACATTTTTGCCACTATTCAAGGGTGACACTTAACAACAATGTTAAAAAAAAATCAGATTCTACTAAGGCATTGGACTCTCCAGGATGCATTACTAGCTGTTGCACAGAGAAACACGCATCATTACGGCAAAAAAAAAGAGTCAAATGTACGTCCTAGCTGGCTCACTATAGAAATGAATGAAAGCCTTGAAATTGTGTGATCAACTTAAATATAAAACCAAGAAAACAAAACAACATCGTTTTATTGTTGAAAGAAACTAGAGCACAAACGCCATGCAATTTGTCAAAGGGAAGAACTAAAAAAAAAAAATAATAATAATAAACCAAAGAAACAGATTACTTCGAAATTCTACGAAGCAAGATTTCAGCAAACTGTTTACCGCTGATGAAGAAGACACAGTTTCATGATGACACGCAATAACGGACAATACAAATAGAAAACAAAGCAGATCACAAAACCACTATAAGTGGCCACCAAACTCAATAATTAATCTTACCTCTGGCTGAGTTCCTTACAAAATCTGATACAAAATGCACCAGGAAAACCACAGTATCTCCATGTCTTCAAGCACTTGGCAACACCGGTATCAAAGTTGGTCATTCATTTAAAACTACCTCACTTTGCTGTGCACGGAAACGGGGCTCTTATTACCAGCCTGGAGAACAGAAAAAAAAAATGGGGGACTTGATGAAATAAATACCTTCCTTCTGAAACGTGTACTCCCCATACGTTATGCAAGATTCAGATGGCACGTGAGACCCTGTGGCGAAAGCTTGGCTGTGCCTGGAGCTGTACTGGTTTCCCCTATCAGCGGAACAGCAACGAGTAAGCTACGGGATGCTTGCAGCAATCAGCTCAATGGTGTGGCGTCTTTCGCCGGTGGGCTCTGCAGTCATGAAACACGGACTGGTACACCTACGAGGATGCGTCCATGGGAGTTCTGCCACGTCGCGCCCCCCCCCTGTCCATCACACAATGGCATCTGCTCGGAGGCAGTTACACCCCCTGACGTCTTCATGGAACGCCCTCTGCGTGTCTGCACTCTATGTCAACACAGAGCAGGCTTCCAAGAGTTTTGCAGATTTACTTAGAGCTGGTTGGTTGGCGGTTGCGGGCAGTATTCCTCTGGGTCCCACTGGCGCCTTCAAGTGTATGTTCTTGTAGCTGGTCGTCCTACTTTTGTACACGTGTATAGAACATGCAGGGGCCCGCCAACAAAATAGAGCGTAAGCCTGCTGAGCTGACGTCATGACGTTCAGCAGCTCGTGCGGTCAAAACTTTCGGCTTGAAAACCTTCTCTGAACAATCATTAGCAGAAACTGTGTACATGATTCAGCTCAGGGAAGGTTAATGTCGGCGGAAGAGGAGGGATGCCCGCCTTTCATGGACACGACGAACAATTCACTGCCCCTAAGATTAACAGGAATTTTGCCTTGCAACTTGAATAGAATTAGCTAAAGTTATTCTAGCGCATAAGTCAAGATGTTTCTTGGAGCTGAACAATTTTAGACCAAATGCTTTTTTCTCTGCCACCCGAAAAACATGTTCACAAATACCGGATGCAATATCTTGACAGCAACAAACTTCTGCATCGCGTTCAGTCAGGTTTTTGCCATCATCATTCATGTGAGGTCGCCTTAAAACGTCCCTATGATATACATATAGTTTATCTGCAATCAACCGAACTGAAAATAACAGGTGATGTTTTTTTGAATTAAAGAGGAAGCATCCGATCTTGTCTATACAAATACAGCAAAAATTAAAGTTACATATCCAAGAACAAGCTTCCCCGTCTTTTCTGACTCTTCTCTGACCAACAGCACGTAATATGTATTATCAACAGCAACTTCTAATCAACTGCGAGTGTCAACTATGGGATGCTCCAAGGTTCTGTTTTAGGGCCAATGCTGTTCTGTAGGTCTTTGACTGATCTCCTACTATCAATGTAATAATCCATTGTCCTGTGTGATCCTTTTGCTAATGACACCTCTCCCCATTCAAGTGCAACGAACTTACAGACAGTCCAGTGCCTAACCAAGTGTCAAATGATGGCATGGTGTCATTATAAATATATGATACCCCATCTTAAAAAGACGAGCATCATGGCGATTACTTCTCGAATACATCCAAACAGAGGCCCTTAGTCTCAATGTCATCACAGATTACAACGTCACAGAACATGATGACCGCCGAGTTCCGGCAGTGTTGGTGGAGGGGAAACTGAAGTGGCAATCTCACATCGAAACCCTTGCTAACAAACTGGCTAGAAGGTTCTTCCTGCTTAACAACTGACGCCTTGCAGACGTACAGTCGCTCAAAAAAGGTTCTCTCAAACACACTGCCTGTATCACATCGGAGTTTTTCGGTTTGTGTTATTGCTTAATTATTCATTTATCAATTCATCGTTTTATCCTTTTTACTTAATTATTTGTTTGTTTACTTACTCATTAAGTAATCTGTGTGCGTATTCATATAGCATGTATCTATCTACTTGTTTATGCATTTATACATTTTTTTTTGTCTTTTATCTATTTGTTTATTAATTGATCTATTTATCTTTTAATACGTTACGTTCGTCTCTTCACAAAATAGACAACGTACAAACCCGTGTCCTCCTCCACACCCTCCTCCTAGCAAACAATCGTAGCATACAGCGATACGTGACGCTTTGTCTTAGGAGGAGCTCACTACAGCCATGTAAACGCACCGCTTTCAGGACCTCCGGCATCTTGTGGTCCCGAGTGCATACTGCAAGCCAGGCTGTAGACTTCATTTATTATTGACCATCTGCAAATGAGCAAACACCCCCCCCCCCCCCCCCCCTCTCCCTCTCCCAAAATTAATTAGCTCCGTTTCAATGTCACCGAGGAGGTGCCACTGCGTGCAGTGTGGTCCATCTACGCTACACTACGGTCTGCTCAGTCCCTATCGTAGCGTGCAGGTTGTACAGAGAGATAACTGAATATGTCAATCATTGATACACAGAAAACAAAAATTGAGAACAAAGTCCTATGGACAAGTCTTAGTAGATTTCTCAACTGAGAATGTACTGAACGCCAAAATGCTTATCTGAAAAAAAAAAAAAAAAAAAAAAAAAAAACTCAGATAAATGTGATCGAACCGCCAAGAGAAACGTGGATAAACGAGTCACAAGACAAAACACGACGCGTTTTCGACCTCTTAGGTCTTCTTCAGGCTAGACACAAACAAATAGGACAATGAAAATGATTGAATTTGTCACTTATCTGACAGAAAGACAGTAACCTAGAGATGAAACTATATTAAATGTTGATGCAGGCAATTTATTCCCCCCCCCCCCCCCCCCCCCCCCCCACACCTTTCACCCCCACACACCCTTCTCCCCTGCATATGAGGTAGCTTTTATCCCTGTTGATAGAAGTAGATTATATCCCCTGTTGATGAAGGATCTAGGAAGCTTTTATCCCTGCTAATTCAGGAAGACAATGTCCCTGTTAATAGTGGTAGATTATATCCTTGTTTACAGTGGTAGATTATATCCTTGTTCACAGTGGTAGATTATATGCTTGTTCATAATGGCAGATTCTCTTCCTGTTCATAGCGGTAGATATGTCTCTGCTCATAGTGGTAGATTATATCTCTGTTTATAGTGGTAGATCATATCCCTGTTCATAGTGTTAGATCATATCCCTGTTCATAGTTGTAGATTATATCCCTGTTCATAGTGGTAGATTATATCCCTGTTCATAGTGTTAGATCATATCCCTGTTCATACTGGTAGATTATATCCCTGTTCATACTGGTAGATTATATCCCTGTTCATAGTGGCAGATCATATCCCCTGTTCATAGTGGTAGATCATACCCTGTTCATAGTGGTAGATTATATCCCTGTTCAAAGTGGTAGATTATATCCCTGTTCATAGTGGTAGATTATATCCCTGTTCATAGTGGTAGATTATATCTCTGTTCATAGTGCTAGATCATACCTCTGTTCATAGTGGTAGATTTTATCCCCTGTTCATAGTGGTAGATTATATCCCTGTTCATAGTGGTAGATCATATCCCTGTTCATAGTGGTAGATTATATCCCTGTTCATAGTGGTAGATTATATCCCTGTTCATAGTGTTAGATCATATCCCTGTTCATTGTGTTATCATATCCCTGTATCCCTGTTCATAGTGGAAGATTATATCCCTGTTCTTAGTGGTAGATTATATCCCTTTTCATAGTGGCAGATCATACCCCTGTTCATGGTGATAGATCAGATCTCTATTCATGGTGACAGGTATATCCCTGTTCATAGTGGTATATTATATCCCTGTTTATAGTGGTAGATTGTATCCCTGTTAATGGAAGTAGATTATATACCTGTTATAGTGGTAGATTGTATCCCTGTTGATGGAAGTAGATTATATCCCTGTTTATAGAGGCTGACTACCTACAGGCACCTGTTGCTAAAAACTTATCATTCTATCCTTTAGGCTGGATTCAACTTGCTAATACTTGGTAATCTGGCCCTTCCGACTCAAAACATGCTGACAACGTCTCCGGAGAGAGTCGTAGAGGGAGTGGTGGTAGGCAACAGTCAGTTGATTCCAGCACGTGGTGAGTGCACAGCGCAGATCTGCGACAGTACTGATACGGCAAGTGTTTTTTTTTTTCTCACATGAGTCTTGAGGCCTTGCCACACGTTCTAGAACGGACATAGATCTGGACTTTGAGGGGACCAGAAAAACACGGGAACTCTGTGCTGTCGCTTCCAGGTCTCGGTGTGAGAGCTGAGCGGTAGTTGTCTCTTGCAGGTACCAACGTTTGTTTGGGTAGTGGTCAGCAACAAACGGCAAAAAGTTGTTTTCCAGCACATCAGTGTACTTCTGACTGTTCATACTGCCTTCCACGAACACCAGTGGTCCAACTCTGCCATACGAAATGCATCCCCACACCATCAGTTTCAATGTAGTCTTCGGGCCAAGATGGACGCTGCACAGAGAAAGCACTGACCACTACTCTTCGACTTTTCTCCATAGATATACACGTCCATTGGGTTTGATCACAATGGTCATTTCATCATTGAAAATACCTTTTTCCAATGATCGTCCACAGTCCAGTGACGTTTACTCCTACAGTACTGCAGCCGCTTCTTTCTGTTCACTTCCTTGATGACTAGTTTCTTCACTGGGGGATGCTTTGAATAGCCAAGTCCATGCAGATTTTGCTTGATCGTCTTTGGTTGACTTCAGGGGAGGTTGATGGACGGAATTCGGCTGAAATTTCAGAAACTGTGGCAGATCTGTCCCGTTTTACTATCTTTGACAGCGCAGACAGGCACCTGTTTGCAAGTACTTTGGGGGGCTACCACTCCTAGGTTTGTTTTCCACGGTTTTTCTGTCACAACAGCGCTTGTAAACTTTCCTGACGGTTGACCTGTCCAAGTTCAACACATTTGCCACCTCAAACACACCCGAAGGCCCTAGTCTATCAACGACACAATGTATTTTTTTGTCTCTTCTGCGAGCTGTTTGTTTGCCGATACCATGCCAGATCTAACAGCAAACCGCAAGCACCAAACGACAGTTCAACAATTTTCTTTACTTCCCACAAAAGAGTACACTTGTGAAAATGACGTCAGTGGATGGATGGAAGTAGATTATATCTCTGTTGAAGGAGGACGGTTATAATTATTACTGTTCATGGTGAAAGATTATATCACTGTTGATGAGGGTAGATTATATCCCTCTTCATGGAGGTAGGTTATATGCCAGTTGATGGAGGTAGATATATCCCTGTTGATGGAGGTAGATATATCCCTGTTGATGAAGGTAGATTGTATATCCCCTGTTGATGCAGTTAGATTATATCCCTTTTGATGGAGGTAGATTACATCCCTGATGGAGGTAGACTACATCCCTGTTAGGAGTCGATTATATCCTTGTTGATGGAGGTACCTTTTATCCCTGTTGATGGAGGTAGATTATATCCCTATTGGTGGAAGTAGATAAATACCCTTGTTGCTGGAGATACTGATATGCTCTATCGAGAGATGGCCCTTGTATGTAGAGGTGATGATATTTCTCGTTGATGTAGATGGATTATATCCCCTGTTATGAGAGGAATATTACATTTCTAATGATGGCTGTAGATCATACCACCACTTGCATCACTGTCTGGCAGTTATTGTGGCTGCACGCGTTCTGGTCACACGTTCTGGTATGATGTGTCTGGTAGTGATACGTATTACCATGTCACATATTGTCTGGGGCCCCTTGGAGGGTGCGGATGTAATTTCACGAGGTCCGTCTCACCATACACATATATCATGTTGCTTGTTTCAGCTATATGTCATTCTTTTCGGATGAACTGACAGTGACCGTTCGGTGTCGTGCCACAGAACCACACACACTGGCCTGTCATCGTTCAGAGTCCCCCACCCCCCCCCCCCCCCTCCCCTTCCCCCTACAAAGTTTGCCCAGCTTGTCGTTTTTTTTTTTCTGGATTCATGAAAAAATGCAGAGAAAGTACACTTTTGAACTCGTCACTTAAACTTGTGTGTAAAAACAAACTAAACAAAACTAAAAACAAACACAAAAAACATCCAAATTTCAGCTCAGTGAATTACAAATCCAGTTCTATACGATTCTACCTTTCCTGCTATGAGCAAATTTGGTTATGGAGTTTTCTAATGTCCAGAGATGAAACTTTGAAGAATTATTTTTCCTTATGTTTCAAAAGCATGATTTAATCTCTTTGCATAGTCTCAAAGTGGCAGAGAGATACATTGTGCGCTACGTTCGATAGGTAGAGAACTGAAATTGTAGTATTTGTTTACTGTTGGAGGTTGTACAGGTTTTAGCTTTCCCATTTTCATTCACTGTCAGCAGTCCAGAAGCTCTTCTCTACAGTTAGCTGGCTTCCATGTGGAGGACTATAAACGACACACTCACAGCGGTGGCCTTCCCCACTTGCCAAGACTGTCACTCTTCTCTCGCTCTGGTCCACAATCTGGGTTAGCGTTTCTGCTCGTTTGCACGTGCTGGATTGCACCAACCCCCCCCCCCTCTCTCCCCCCCCCCTCCCCCCCCCCCCCCCCCCCCCCCCCCCCTCCCCAGCGTGATGTGATGCAAATGAGTGTTAATGGAGTTGTGAGAGACTGTGGCTGCACATAAACAAAGACTGCTAAATCCCTCGGCGCGCATATCTGGGTAAGTTGGCTAATAATAGGCCCTGATGGAAAACAAGGACTAGTTTTGTTGAGGTCGTTTGCTAATGATTGAGAAAGAAACACTGAAAGAAAAGCACGAAACACTAAGTAAAAAGAATACGAACAAGAGAGAAAAATACGAACAGGAGAAAAGCACTATGCACTATGTTATACTACACTAGGCTAGACTATACGATGCTATGCTATGCTATGCTATGCTATGCTATACTATACTACGATGAAATATCAGAAATTTTACTCTCGTTTGTATAATTATCAGCTCCATGATGTACCAAACAACAATCCAGGAACTCAGTCCGTTCGTCCGTCAGTCGTTTTGTCAGTCAGTCAGCCAGCTAGACAGCCAGTCTGTCAATCAGTCAGTTAGTTTGTCCGTCAGTCCGTCAGCCTCAGCCTGGCAAGTTAGCCAGTCAGCCAGCTCAGCCAGTTAGTCAGCCAGTCAGTCATCAAGCAGATCACCCATTTAGTCAGTCAGTCAGCCAGTTCAGTCAGTTCCAGTCAGTCAGTCCTCCAGCGAGTCATCAAGCGGATCACCCAGCAAGGCAGCCAGTCAGCCAGTTGGTCGTCAGTTATTCCGTTAGTCTTAGTCAGTCAGTCAGTCAGTCAGTCAATCATTGAATCAGCCAGTGAGGCAGGCAACCAGCCAGCCAGCCAGCCAGCCAGCCAGCCAGCCGCCCGTCAGTCACTCAGCCAGCATTTATTCTTCATCATCCAGACCTTGAGACAGTCAGTCAGTCAGTCTCTCCCGGTCGCTGGTCAACCAGTCAGCCATTTAGTCAGCCAGTCAGCCAGCCAGACAGTCCAGTTCCTGTCTGTCTGCCGACGTCAAAGGCTGTTGGCATGGATCTTTTAAACACTCTCAATGAGCAGCCATAACGTCTGCTTCATGGACATAGAACAACCATCAGCTTTGCTCACTCTCTTAGAACATCTTGTCAGGTCACAAAAACTAGAGACACACACACAACACTACAACACAGTCTAACACTACACTACAATGTAATCTAATCAACGCAACGTCAACACAATAAAAACCGCACCGCAACGCTTTTGATTCCATAACCATACAATACAATTTAATACAGTACAAGGTAGTTCATAGTTGTCTATGCAATTCTGTCATTTTTAAGAAACGTTCCTCAATTGTTCATATCAGCTCGTGTACTAGCTTCAATTTTTTTTTTTTTTGCACGTCACGAATTATTAATTATTAAAAGTTGTAGGATTTTGTTCGTCTGAAGGACTAAAATTCTATACACTGTTTTCAGCTTTATGGAACAAGGGATAGATAGGATTCAAGGTCTACAGGGGAACTCAACCACTACTACCCCCCACCCCCCCACCCCCACACCCACACACACACACACGCACGCGCACGCACACACACAACACACACACACACACACACACACACACACACACACACACACACATATGCGTACGTGCGTGTGTACTCACACATACACACATACTGTCTCTCTCTCTGTCTGTCTGTCCCTGTCTGTCTCTCTCTCTCTCTCTCTCTCTCTCTCTCTCTCTCTCACACACACACACACACACACACACACACTCACTCGCTCAGGGGGGGGTCATGTGGTTTGACACGAAGCGGCAGGGCGCCATTTATTTTAACTGCGGCAAAAAAAAATTGTATTTTTCCTGTGACAATGACAGTTACTGAACTTCCAGCGACCGCGGAGACAGCCCTGAACGCCCTGCTGACTGACAACACCGTGTCCAGCTGGAACATTTCAGGTGAAGGCGGCAACACACGTGGTCGTTTTGCGACTGAAGCCAGTCAGCGCAGTGTCAACAACAACAATGGCGGACCCCTGTGCTGAACCGGGCAACGCAAGTTCAGTACTATAAGAAGAAAAACCCCCCCAGCCAGGTGCGTCGAGATCAAGAGAGAGCCAAACAACAGAACAGTCGACGTGAACAGGTTGGTGCTAGACTCAGAAACACCCAGTAATGAAAATGAACTGCTTAACGTCGAGTCAGACGAACGCAGTACACAGCAAAGTACACAGGACATTGCAAAAGAAAAAACATGTCTACCTGCGATGATGATGACACGCCGCATATTCCGGATTCCATCTGTCCTTGTGCTCCCATCAGTCGGAGTGCAACATCTGCGATTCAGAAATCCAGCAGCCGGAAGTCGACATAAGTGTTGAACAATCCATCGACAAAATAGTTGCCGGTTTTGACACTGGAATAGCAAAAGAGTTACGTTGCTACTCTGACTGATCGGCAGGTGCAGCAGAGACGATTGCGTGATCCGCATAGAAATAGAGTTCCGGAAGGTTGTGCTTCATCGAACGGACAGCAAGGGTGTGCTGCTGTGTGAATCTGATGATATTGTTTTGGAATATTCCTGCGATCCGCACTCGGACGACGATTGCTTGTTCTGGTTCGTGAAGCAGGAAGAAAGAAACATGTCGTCAGAGGAATGTGTCAAACTGGCCAATCTTCGGAAAGGAAGACGCACTCGAAACACAGAACACGCAGAGACCCAAGCACGTGCTTTGCGGCGGCTGCACGCTCACCACGGATTGACCAGTTTTACCTGGGGTGACCGTCATCAACAGAACTGACAGTGAATACCAGTGACTATTTCTCCTTCGCGTTTTTTGTCATGTAAAGTGAAAGAAAAAGACATTGTTGTGGTTTCCGTGTACACACACACACACACACACACACACACATGCACACACACACACATCATGCATGCATGCGCACACACATCATGTGCGCGCGCACACACACACACACACACACACACACAGCTTGCTCCCCCCCCCCCCGCTTACCCCCCCCCCCCCCCACCCACCCACACACACACACACACTCACATACATACGCGCGCGCGCGCGCCTGTGTATACACACACACACACACATATGCACACACACACACACACACACACACACATACATCAAACGCGCGCGCGCAACACACACACACACACACACACATGCGCACACACACACACACACACACACACACACACACACACTCACATACATCGTACACACACACACACACACACACACACACACACACACACACACACACACACACACACACACACCACACGCGCCATCTGTCACACGAACAGTAGATACAATTTTATTCCTGGCATACTGAGTACGTACCTTTCTGCCTGCCGATATGAAAAGCTGTTGCCATGGATCCTTTTAAACACCCATCAGTGAGCAGCCGTAACACTCTGCTTCGTAGTCTTTGAACGGCACAAAAAACAAGCCATTAGTTTTGTTTCACTCAGCTAGAACACCTTCTGATCAAGTAGTGGAAACAAAAAGAGTAAACACACATTTCGTTGGAAGAGTGTGTGACCATGGATGCGTGACTGCATTGTTCAAATCCATGGGTGTGGATTTCAAAGCCCGGCCGACTTCTGGGGACCATATCCAGGCTGCCAGGGGTAATACATCTCCGCGGGTATTGTTGCTGGTGAACTGTTGTGGGGGGGGGGGGTGATTTATATGATTTATATGAACGGACACGCTGTTTGGTGATTACATACTGCCATTACAATAACTACGGCTGCTACTATTGCTGTTGCTGCTGCTGCTGCTGCTGCTGCTGCTGCTGCTACTACTCCTGCTGCTGCTGCTGTTACCGCTGTTGTTGCTGCTGCTACTACGGCCACTACTGCTACTACTGCTGCTGCTGCTGCTGCCGTTGCTGCAACACAACACCACCACCTACAACAGCTACACTTGCTGCTACTATTACTACTACTAGTACCACTACTACTACTACTACTACTACTACTACTACGGCTACTACTACTACTACCACCAGTCATAGATAGAAGAAGAAGAAGAAAAAAAAACGAGGACTACTACTACTAGGAGGAGGAGGAGAAGAAGAAGAAGAAAGAAAAAAGAAGAAGAAGAAAAAAGGATGATGATGATGATGATGATGATGATGATGACGACGATGAACGACGACCACGATGCGACAACGACAATGGTGATGATGACGAAGGAAATAGCAATGATAAACCTTATCATTCTAATAGTCACAATCGGAATATTGCTGCGCACATTCGTTACAGAGGCTAGACTAGAGGGCTTACACAAAAAGAGGGTAAAATCGATATACGCCAAGAAAAATAAATACACAGACAGTCTGGATGACATAAACAATGCGTTTTCACGCTTCGTCGAATCCGCATGCACGCGCGCCGCTCACTCACTCACTCACACACACACACACACACACACACACACACACACACACACACACATACACACACACACACACACACACACAACGTTTCACTCGGTTCACAGCATGCACACTCACACACACGCACCACACACACAAAACGCATACACACACACACACACACACACACACACACACCACACCCACACACACACACACACACACCACACACACACACACACACACGCGCGCACGCACACACACACACACACATACATGCGCGCGCGCGCGCACACACACACACACACATTCCTTGATCTATGAACGTTTCACTCGGTTCACAGCGACACAATGTCAGACAGTGCGCGCATAGCATACATTACACACACAAGTCTCCCATCTCACTTCCAGCTCCCCTCCCCCTCCACTTCCTTAACACACCTGCCTACACCCACACACCACACACACCCACACCCCCACGAACTCCTATGATGGAGCCCCCTTCTTCACGCTTCTCAAACTTTTCACACACCGGTCCACAATGCTGGCTCTCTACACACTCCCCGAAGAAATACACACACACGCACGGCGCGCAGGGGGCTCACACAAACACACACGCGCGCGCGCTTTTTTTTCTTCGCATGCACGAACGTATGGGGGCACACACCACACACACACACACACACACACACACACACACACACACACACACACACACACACTCACACACACACTCACACACACACACATATACACACACACCACCACCACCACCTACCACACGTATGTTAATGCAAGTGCAACCGCACACACACACGCACAGACACACACTTGCATACACACGCGTGCGTGCCACACATGCACACACACATACGCACACACGACACAGTACGCACACACACGCACGCTTGCGCACGCACACACGAGAGGGAACCTTTCGCACTCTCCTATATACTCTCATAGAGAGGGACAGGGGGGCTTTTTCTTAGCCTTTTTCATTTTTTCCCTTTTTTTGGGGAGGAAGGGGGGGGGGGGGGAGGAGGAGGATTGGGGGGGGGGTGCTGTGAGGGAGCAAAGGGCTGAGAATGTAATACTGACACAGAACTGCCATGGCCTTATCACATCACTAATGCTAGTGGTGCACGTGAGACAGCAACATCTATGAAACAGAATGCAGAAGCGTTGAATGTCTATGACTATTTAGATCATGGCGGAGAGAGAGAGACAGACACAGACAGACAGACACAGACAGACAGACAGAGACAGACAGACAGACAGAAACTCTCTCTTTAACCAAGGAAACTAGGTCCAGAGGGGGGAACGGAGTTTCCTTAGTATTAGCCTTAATCACTTTTTCCTAATTTTTTGAGAATGATTAAAAAAAAAAAAAGATTGGCAGTGAGAGCAATAAGACTTCTGAGAGAGAACCGGAACGCATCTCTCTCTCTCTCTCTCTCTCTCTCTCTCTCTCTCTCTCTCTCTCTCTCTCTCTCTCTCTCTCTCTCTCTCTCTCTCATCAGAGGGCTCGCGACCGTGTCATGTTCAAACCAACTTGCGTGTCCCAGAGATCCCCCAGCATTGCTGACCGGGGCATCAATCCTTGAATGGAACGCTGGACGCTTCGAGGCCCACAGTCCACTACAACTTTCTGACCGCCCCTAAGCACACAACGTGGCCGGAGTTGATGCCCTTGGTAGGCTCTCTCGTGTCAGATAGGCTAAGGTGAGGATCCTGACAAAGAGCTGTTTTTGTCTTCTGCCTTTCTTCAGGATCTTTTCCATCTTCCACTCCCCTTCAAGTCTTCTTTTCCATATTCTTCCTTTCTCTGTGAATTAAAGATCCGCTACGTCTGCCGTGCGGTGCGACCAGTGATGGAGGGGAATGAGATCTTGGTGATTGAGAGGGCAGGCGCTCTAAAACACATCTGGTATTTTCGACCTCTCCTAGACAGGAGGTACACAGTGGCCTGCGTGTATCAATCGGCTACCCTTGCGAAAGACTGGGTTCAAGACAGGCAGTTCTCCGGCTAGCCAAGGTAAACTCTGTAGTGCTCTGCTCTCCGTCCCTGGGAATTTAGCATGATCAGGGGAGGGGGGGGGGGGGGGGGGGGGGGGGGATGGGGAAGACAGCAGATTCTTGGCCCTGGCCCCTTAGTTGGGTTCCATATGGGTGGGTAACGGAGGGGTGAATTTCATTAAATCTACCCCATGGCTGCTCCTTCTATTTTCCGTCAAGATAGAGAAAGCTGGATACAAAAAAAAAAAAAAAAGAAATAAAAGATATGAAGCAGCATTCTGATTCAGATTTGGAGGTCCGAGCAGGAACTGGTTTGGGGGCTTGATGGCTGATAGTTAAGCATGTAAGCGAGCAAGCAATATAAAATAAATATATAGATTAATAAACCACCCTTCGTGTTGGGATCGCCGGATAGGAAGTTGTGGGTTCGATTCCCATCAGAGCCGATTATGTATTGGATTTTTCTGCCCCGTCAGGCTCCTCAGACTGAGATCACACAGTCAAACTCCATCCACTGAATTGATCCGTCTCTGAGAGTCTTGCTCCAATTTCCTGACCACTACTGCAGATGCCAGTATCTGTCGGACTTGGTTGACGCTGGGGTGTATTATGAAAGTAATGTAGAGAGTGCAGCCCTGCTATGCAGTCTCAGACCACAATGGAAATCTAGAGCATCATTTCCATCGTCCTCATCTTCACCGGTCAGCATACAATGTGTCTCAAAGTCTGTGTCCCGTTCATACTCAACTCTCACGCCCTGCTCTCATGATGTTGACCCCAGTTATGATTTCTTCTTCATGTCAATGCCCGTGGTTTGGCTCTGTCTGGATCATCGGTTGCAAAGTGAGACGACTGCAGGCGGAAATCTAAAAAATCTTAAAAAATGTTTGGTCAGCGCAAAGAAGGCGTTGAATCTTTCAACATTCAACGCCTTCCTTGCGCTGAACTCTGAAGCGATCGAGTTTTAAGCTAAGTGAATTTTCGTCGTCCTGTTGTTTTTATCTTGCCTGTAGAATATCTAAGAGGTCGAAATGCGTCGTGTTTTGTCTTGTGACTCCTTTGTCCACGTTTCTCCAAGCGAACCGCTAATATTTATTTAAGGTTGGTCATCGGCATGGCAACTTCATAGGGGCCGTCGTTGGAGCGTTGTAATGGCACCCTCCTGGGGGGGGGGGGGGGGGGGGGGGGGGGGCTCTGCGAATTGGCTCCGTGACTAAGCAGTTATTGTCGTCAGTAGAGGGCTTAGTGTTTGGTGTCCCGTGTGTACTGGGTCAGCACAGGCACCATAAACACCACCGAAGTGACTCTACAGTAGTGCGGTGTCTCCTTTGGTGGGTTGCCTCATGACGACTTGACAATGACAACGCCCTGTGCATTGTCAGTTCTGTAGGAATAATCTGGATGGGGTGGGAGGTAGTATTCTTTCTCACAGCTACAAAGTAATCTCAAACAAGTGGGACTTATGGGAGGGTTTCTCTCTCACTACCAGACATGGGAATAATGAGAAGGTTTTTAGTTATTGTTGTTGTTGTTGTTGTTGTTGTTATAACCTCAAGCAATTATAACACGTGCGAAAAGGGGGACATTTTCTCTTCGGCAGCCACAAAACAATCTTGACGGGAAAGAAAACAGGGATGGCTACTTTCTCGCCGCCACAGTCTTTAACAAATGGGAATAGTGAGAAGTTTTTCTTCTATTACAGCTACGAGCAATCTCCAACAAGTGGGAAAGGGGGGACAATTCCTCTGTCACTGCCGTAATTTCTAACAAGTGGTGCATCAACGTACAATCTCCAACAAGTGGGAAAGGGGGGGGACAATTTCTCTCTCACTGCCACAATTTCTAACAAATGGTAGAGCTACGTACAATCTCCAACAAGTGGGAAAAAGGGAGACAATTTCTCTCTCACTGCCTTGATATCTAACAAGTGGTGCACCCACATACAATCTCCAACAAGTGGGAAAAGGGGGGACAATTTCTCACTCACTGCCACAATTTCTAACAAATGGTAGAGCTATGTACAATCTCCAACAAGTGGGAAAAGGGGGGGGGGGGGGGGGGGGGGGGAGCAATTCCTCTCTCACTGTAATTTATAACAAGTGGTACAGCTAAGTACAATCTCCAACAAATGGGAAAAGGGGGACAATTTCTCTCTCACTGCCTTGATATCTAACAAGTGGTGCAGCCACGTACAATCTCCAACAAGTGGGAAAAGGGGGGACAATTTCTCTCTCACTGCCGTAATTTCTAACAAAAGTGGCACAGCTACGTACAATCTCCAACAAGCGGAAAAGGGAGGACAATTTCTCTCTCACTGCCGTAATATCTAACAAGTGGTGCAGCCACGTACAACCTCCAACAAGTGGGAAAGGAGGGACAATTTCTCTCTCACTGCCACGATTTCTAACAAGTGGTACAGCCACATACAATCCCCAACAAGTGGGAAAAAGAGACGGTTTCTCTTACAACCACAAGCGATCTATGACAAATGGGAACAGCCGGACGTTTTCCTCCCTCACAGCTGCAAGCAACCTTTAATAAATCAGGAGTAGTTGGCAAGTTGGCAACAGGGGTGGGTATGAGGTAAGCGGGGGGGGGGGGGGGGGGGGGGATGACGGGTTGCAGTCGCAGAATGTCAACCAGCTGTTTGATCTCGGCAGCTAAAGTAATCGACTGTGTACGTGGTGGTAGGCCTAATTGCAGAACAGGCGATCCGGGTGCCATTATCTTCATCAACTGACTAGCAGCACCGGCATGTCCACACCAACCGCCTGCCTTCCCTCCATACACCACCCTCACCCTCACCCTTCTCCTCTCTGTCCCTCTACAAAGCAGGTGACGTCAGGATTATAGTGCAGATGGTGGGAGATGAGGGGGAGGGGGGAGTGGTAAGACTCACGTTAATCAGCTTGCCACTGCCTGCTCCTTGTTCTCCATTTGAGAGGCAGACGAGGGGGTAGTTAGTTATATTGGTCAAGATGTTACATATACACCTGCTAGAGATAATTTAACAAAGGGGAATAACCACCCTACGATGATACTGGGAGAGAGAACCTGTACTCTGACTTGAAGGACCCCCCACACCCACACTGGTTAGTTAGTTTCAGGTTTAATTTGATACGTGATACAGCAGGCAGCACAAACTATTCACCCTCAGTTCTTGTCATCAGAACAAAATCTCCCAGGACGGGAAGTGAGTTTTCAAAGAGGCAACGTAGGTCTTGAAAGAAAAAGAAAAGCAAAATCGGAAAACAAAATCCTGGAAACAATGACTTTTATTTTGAAGTTTTCAAATGAATAAGGAAAGAGCTTGATCTCTTTTATACCAAGGGCGCTCAATGAAGCTTCAAGAGTCGTTTACCTATCCCAGAACTCTGAGAGAAGTTTTGATAACGTATATCCCTAAGGGAATTAAACAAAAATGGAGTGGTCTCTTCTTAAGTTTTTTTTTTTTTTTTTAATCGGGTATTTTTTTTTTTTACAGCCGAGTGAATTGGCAGGAGTCTGAAACACCACCAAGCTTGATTAGAAAAAAAAAAAAAACCATAAACAAGCAGGGTTAGGGAAAAGTCAGGAATTTCATTCTGTTCTCATTCTATAATGAATAATAAAAGAATTGCTAGTATTTTAATATGTATATCTATATATATATATATATATATCTATATCTATCTATCTATCTAATAAAAAAAATTGCTAGTATTTTAATATGTATATATATATCTATCTATCTATCTCTCTCTCTATATACATACATATATATATATATATATATATATATATATATATATATATATGCGGCAACGCGCGCGCGCGCGCGCGCGCGCGCGCGCGCGTGTGTGTGTGTGTGTGTGTGTGTTTCTTTCCTGTGTATCACCTTGTCCAATCTTATTTTCAAAAAATGGTCTGACAAAAGCGGAGGGAAACATCAAAGAACAAAAATCACTTTACGGATTTGTATCAAAGAGAATTTTGAGAATAACAAAACATCCAGTACTGAATGCCATGCCTATGTCTGATAACAGATGAATTTTGCACTGTCCCTGCTAAGATATCGTCCACGATTTCACGTAACAGAGAAACTCCATCAACAGCTATTGTTGTTAACTAACTGGTGAGCCGACAGTGGAATAGGACAAGCCTCAGTAGCCTTTACCAATACAACAAATTCTGGTTGAATAAAAATACTGGACTGAATACTGCCAGCCTGTTTGTCTGTGTGTATCTCTCTCACTCTCTCTCTCTCTCTCTCTCTCTCTCTCTCTCTCTCTCTCTCTCTCTCTCTCTCTCTCTCTGTCTGTGTGTGTGTGTGTGTGTGTGTGTGTGTGTGTGTGGTGGTATCTTTCAGACACACATCAAGGTATTAATTTAGTGAGCTTTACAATTTACCATATATCACCTACCACCAATCCCAGAGTCTTGATGACCGCTGGGGCGCCACAGAAGACTTCGCAATCAGCTTCTTCCAGTCCCTCCCGGTTCTCAGACGCTCTTAGGCAGCTGCTGAGTGTGAGGCCAGTCCATGCACTGATGCTGTCCTCCCATCTCTTGATCTGTCTTCCTCTGCTTCCGCCTCCTCGCACTGTTCCATGTAAAATGTTCAGGCAAGTTCTTTTGATCTTGATACATGACCATACCATGTCATTTTCCTTCTTTTCACTATGTACAACAGGTCTTCGTATGGTCCAGTGGCTCGCCTTACTCTGGTCTGGACCTTAAAGTTGGTAATGTGGTCTTTGTATGAGATGCCAAGGATTTTGCAGAAGCATCTCATCTCAGAAGATTAGCTTTGAGAGTCCACGTCCCACAGGCATAGAAATGTGACAATGACCAGGGAGCGCATCAGTCTGATCTTGGAACCGACTGTGATGTTTCTGTCATTCCAGATGGATCTTAGTCTGACCTGTGCTGCTGTCATTTGCGCAGTTCTGGGGAGCACTTCAGGTTTTGATCTCTCATCTGAAACAATTGCCCTGAGGCACTTGAAAGTCTGAACTTTCTTTTATTTTTCTTCCTTGACAGCGATGCTTGCGCTGATGCCGTTGTGTTGTTTGGTCAAAAGTTTTGTCTTTTCGGCGCTGAGCTTCCTTCGGAATGCTGCAGAACATTTGCTCGGGTGAGTGATCAGAACTGCTGGTTGGGTCATTTTGGCAAAGTTGTGAATGCCTTTCTTGGGAAGACTGATGATCAGGGATCGGATCCACGGTGCTGGCCACTCGCCAGTTTGCCAGATCTTGTTAGAGATGACTGTGAGGGCTCTGATCATGGCATCTTCTCCTTCCTGCACTAACTCTGTTGGTACGTTGTCCACCTCCGCTGATTTTCCCAGATTCAAGGACTCAACTGATGCCTCTAATTCTTCACGCAGTATGTGAAAGATGTCACTGTCTGTTACTGAGGGGACGTTCAGGACTTCTGGGTGTTCTGTTGTGATGAAGTTGTTTAATTTCGGAGCGGTATTCTGTGCTACTGTTGCGGATGGCTTTGTCTTCTGTGAGGCGCTTCCCTGACTTGTCCTGTACAGTGGAAACTCATCCTTGCTTAGCGGCTGTCGGGTCTTTTACAAGTTGGTATGCTTTCCTACTGTTGTTCTGTAAGTTGTTCTCAATGTCTTGGCACTGCTCCTCTATCCATGCCTCCTTTGCTTTCTTCATATTTTCTATCTGCTCTATACTGTTTCGCTCCATCTGTTTCATTTATATTTTGAGAGTTCTCTCCTCTTTTCGCACAAATCAAGAACGTCTGTTGTTACCCGACGCTTTTTGACAGGGCGATGTTTGCCGAGGGTCTCATTGGCAGTTTTCGGTCACCACAGTGTTGAAGGTGTTTACAAGTGTGTCGACGTCTGTATCTTCGTCTACATCAGGATGGAGGGAGCTGCAAATTTTCCCGCCTGTCATGCCCTGAAAGGTCTCTAATATCCCAGGGTCCTTCAGCTTTTCGAGGTCAAACTTCAGCCGTGTGTGCTTCTGTTTGCCGATAGTCTTCAGCTGTAGTTGGAAAGTAATCATCAGCAAGTCATGGTCACTTTCTGTATCAGCTCCCGCGGGAAACTGCTTGTTTTAGTGATGTTCACGCTTGACTGAAAACGTCTCTTCATCATAATCTACCCACTCTATCTTCATTGTGGGTGACATAACTCTCGTTATTCATCACCACTCCTCATCCGCAGCCAGACCATATTTTTAGGTCCTGTTAACAGTCCCAGTGCCAGATGTTTCTAAGATCTATCAGATTAGATCATCATGAAATCACCCACTGGAGGAGACGCTGCACTGCCGCCGGGGCACTTCAATAATGGTTCATGGTGTTTGCTCCTATTCACCGCCTGCAAAGGAATCAACTGACAACGACAATGCAGTAAACACAGAAAAAGGTGTATGCAGAAAACGAACGGCTTGAACAGCATTGACGCAAATAGAATTTCTGGACGAGTTTTATAGTCCAGGGGCCACACCACCAAAAAAAGCCTAGAAAATGAAATTGTGGCTAGGTCCCCGCATTGAAATTTTTTTTGATTGATTTGGAAAGAGGGTCAGCAGTGTATTACTTTTTGACGTACTAGAACTTTGAACTCAATCTAGTTTGTGAGAAATATGCATTTAAACGTGATACTTCCAGTCAAAAAGACAAGCATTTTTTAAACAAGCAAAATCTGAAAAAAATAGTCATATGACATAGCTACTCCAAACCAACTTTCAGACACCTCAGGTAATAAAATAATGTACGTTCTAAGGTACTGGGTTCATAACAGGCACAAAGATGGCAAACACACACACACACACACACACACACACACACACACACACACACCACACACACACACACACACACACTAGTTATCAATTTACCTGATTCTGAGAATGAATTATGTCCCTTAGCTGAACTGATGCAATCCTTATGTGCACGTTATATTTCCATTGAAATCAGCCCACATTCTATACAGTTTAAGTCAAGCATAGCACAAATATTTGCTGAATATGTTCACATTCTATTTTTGTTGTCACTTTAGATGACTGTCCACCGGTGAAAGTATGAATTTTAGCATACATTGCTCGATCACAAATAGTACTGACTGTTTTCGGGGTCTAAATGTTCAGCAAAGTCCATGCTTCTGCAGAGGATAGTGTTAACTGTTGACATGTCTGTAGCACTGCCATCAATGACTGGAAGGTATGTCACAGAAACACAGGCTGGCACTTCCTTCTGAACAGCTGCATTAAATCCAGTCCACGGCGGCAAAGGAAGGCTTTCAAGTGACTGTGCGCATAGCTTGAGCACAAATACAAACATGTCTTGTTTTACAATGGTCACTTTGACATTTTGTTGTGCAGCTCTAGTTCTGCAAACTGAGGATCTGTCCTCCCCCCTTTTTTTTCAGAGAAATACACAATGCTAGTCTCAGCACACTCCAGTTTCTTTTTCCTGGAATTGCTGACATTAGAATTATGGGTAGTGGCATTTTCCACAAATATAGCTGGCAAAGGATGTTGTCCACACTGAACTGCAAACCTATTCACACAATGTGTTGTGTTTTGTCCATTCATAGTTTCTTCTTGGAAGTCAATGTTGTCCCATACCAGTGTTGCGTATTGAGACTGTTCATAGAAGATGGCACTGGATTTCTCATTTCAGCTTCAGAGATAGAAGTCTCAGCTCTCTGAAGTGTTTGTCTGTGGGATATAATGCCCACGCCCATTCAATATGTTAACAAGTCTTCCTGATCCTGTTACGTGTCTTACCGCCATCCCAAGCATGCATGATCTGCTTTGGTGTGGTGAAATTCTTGTTTGCCAAAGAAATATTGTTCTGTGAGATGGATAGTATCTTTTGCTTTACATCTGATGGAACATGTACATGATCCCGTTTCAAATTCACATGTGAAACCACAGATCCAGGCAATGGAGTTGAATAATCCAGCAAGAACGACTATTAACAGATTGTCTTCATTTCCATCACCTGAAGAGGAGGCCATGAAGCTATTTTTGGAGTTGTTCTCAGAACATTCCTCACAGAAAGAGCAGACATGTAAAGTTGCTTCCATTCATTTTCCAAACCATCGCTTGCAGCTTCTGCAGTTATCTTTGACTGTTTTATCCCAGTCACAAGCCTCTGTCTTACTGTTTCACAAGTTTGCCGACATTCAGCATTACAGTCTGTAACAGCTGTATTCCTCTGGGCCTTAATATCCTGAGTATAGATGATATCATCGTTAGACTCATTACTCTCTAAGTCACTGTCTTCTGATTCATCACTGTTGTCAGTTTCAGTGTCTTCTAGTTCTGTGCTCACAACAGTGCTCTGCCCAGAACTGGAAAAAAAAAACAACACCACCTGTGACTTGCTTTTGCACCTTTGCCCTGCAAAAAAAAAAATGTAAGAGTATACTGCCTGAAGGCATGTTTTCACATATGTGCTTTTACAATGTTTGCTCAAAGAATATTTTCCTCCTCTCCCAACTTCTGCGCCACCTCAGAGGCAGTGCACCCACGCCGCTCATTCCAACACCCATCCACAGCCACAGCCCGGCTGGTCCCGCCGCAGCCCCGGCACCGGCAATCCACAGGGAGCAGTCAATGTCAAGTCGTCAAGAGGCAACCCACCGAGGAGACACTGCACTGCTGCCGAGTCACTTCGGTGGTGTTCAGTGGCGCCTGTTCTGATCTAACATACGCAGGACACCACCTACTAAGCCCCCTACTGACGACAATAATTGCTTAGTCACGGAGCCGGCGTGAGTGAGCTCTCCCTCCGGAGGGCGCCACCACGTCTGTCCAACGACAGCCCCCATGGACTCGCCGATACCGGTCACCCCGCGACGGAACCAAACCAAGGCCACAGACGTGGAGAGGACACCGAAATTAAGGTCACCATGAGAGCAGGGCATGAAGGGCCACAGAATTTGAGACATTGTTTTTTTAAATGCTGATCGATGAGAATGAGGATGATTAAGATGATGCTACGGATTTCCATTTCGGTCTGAGACTACATGACAGGGCTGTCCTCTACGCTTCCTTCATAATATATCCCGGCGTCAACCAGGCCCGGGAGATACAGACACCTGCAGAGTTGGTCAGGAAATTTGAGCAACACTCTCAGAAACGCATCCATTAAGTGGATGAAACTCGACTGTGTGGTCCCAGTCTTCCCAACTGAGTCCGCAGCAAACTCAACTCTGGGTAGGAGCCGGTCGGGGCAGAAAAAAAAACCACATGACTCTGATGGGATTCGAAACCCACGACCTGCCAGCCGGGAGTCCGAGACGCTAAGATGAACCAATAAGTTGTTTGGGCCTTCACTGTCCCCTTGGATGCTGTATACATCAGATTCTGTACCAGGAGTTGTGATACCTGTGACAGCAATGAAGACTGATATTAAAACTAAGACAAGAGGCTCAGAGTGAGGGAGGGAGGGAGGGAAGGGGGCAAAAGGAGAGGAAAGTGACAGGGAGAACCGGGAGGGAGAATAATAATAAAAATGTTTTGAAATATATATAAAATATACTGGTGAATTCTTAAAAGAAAATAAAATAATAGCAACATAACCACAGTCACATCATCATCCCTATTATCATCATCACATTTTTTTTTCATAAATACAATAACAAAAACCATCACAGCAATTGGTAACTCTCAAAAGGCAGTAATACTGGCACCAAAGTAAAATGGGGTAAGGAAGAAAGTGGACTGAGATTAGCATACCATGAATATGGAAACAAAAGGAATGCACTATAGTGAAGTTCCACCACAAAAAGGTAGCTTGAGAGTGAAGGTAAAAAGAATGTAAGAGTAGGAGAAGAATGGTGACAGGATGAATGAATGAATTAAAAGAAAACTGATGACACATTATGACCAAAAGGGATGTTAGATGAGAAAAAAAAATCCCAAATGAGAAAGTTGGTCTACCTTACTATTTTTGTTTTGTTCTTCAAACAAGAATCACTGAACATTTTCTTTCTGCATCTGTCAGTCTCTTGAGCACACACTCATGTACACAGTGACACACATACAATGACACCTGTTATACACTTCTAAACAAAAACAAGAAAAAACAGCAACACACACACACACACACACACACACACACACACACACACACACACACACACACACACACATACTCTCGAAGGCGCCCAGCATGCGTGAAAGAGAGAGAGGTCTTCAGTGTGAAAATGGGGTGAGTATGTGAACTTACTTTGCCTCCGCAGCTAGGAAGTCCGGTCTGTACTGAATATCATGGAGGACATCAGCTCTCTGAAGACTGACAACGGCATCATATAGAATCCTTCTGCTGAAGGGTCTCCCTGTTGGTATGGATATAAACCGATTACATGTTAATGCATATTTATACACACACACACACACACACACACACACACACACACACACACACACACACACACACACACACACACTGCTAATGTTTTAACCAATCAGGATATGCAACTATGCATTCAAATACCCATGCCCTTACATATGATTAAAAGTGAAATTTTATATTCACACACCCATCAAAAGTAAAAACTTACCTATGCTACATATAATCATGACACTAAAAATTATATGCTGATTGTTCTTATGTCGGTCACATGTTTCATTTCTAGAAAATAAAGCTACATATCAAATTACCCTAAATTTTGCTTTTCTTGATTCTGCACACTGCATAGATTTTCAAATGCAGAATTCATGCTTTGAAACATTTGTTTTTGATGATCAATGCTTATCATAATTATTAGTAGTATCATCATCATTAGTATTTTACTATTTTGACATCAATTAGTGCGCACTCAGTAATGTCTTAAGTTGTATTTGGGTACAGTTGTACTGGTTTGTTTTGATTTGAATATAAAGGACAAGCATGTATTAATTAAGTCACAAGCAAAAAACAATATCTTTGTCAGTTGTCAGACTGGGACCCATCAGACTAGCACACGCTCACAAACTCAATGACCATGGTAAAACACATTCAGTGGCTTAGCTCAGCACAGCAGCTGACACTAGTGAAAGTCTACAGCACGCATTGTGTTATGCCAATTTGTCTTTAGGTGAAGGGATGGGGAAGAGGGTGGGGAAGCGTAAATGAGAACAAATGACAGACACACTACCTCACTCCTTCAGTCTTTCACACACACACACACACACACACACACACACACACACACACACACACACACACACACACACACACACACGTCATGTCATGGAGATAATACAGTGTTCTTAATAATAATAATAATAATAATGAATACTTATATAGCGCCTATTCTCGGCTAGAGACCAAGCTCTAAGCGCTTTACAATCAACACTCGTTTACACAACGGGCTGCCTACCTGGGTAGTGCCGACTGAAGAGCTGCCAGCTGGCGCTTCATTCAGTCGTTTCCCGTGTCATCCAGTCAGTATCGTTCAATATCGTTCACTCAATTTCCTTACTTCCTTCATTCTTTCCGTTTCTCACTCTGGGTGCATGCTATGTGTAACGTGTCATCCATACCAACGGCCAAACTGGCCTACTCTTCCGAATGTTTGATGATGGAATTTTACGTGTGTGCAAGATGTTATGCGTGCGTTCACACACGGAACCTCGGTTTATAGTCTCATTCGACGGACTGTATGGGAAATGGAGTCAGAACCAATGTTAACTCCGAGGGAAAAATCCCCCTGCACCGAAACGCCCCGGCGGAGGTTCGAACGGTGGGTAAGGTGGGGAGGGAAGTGGGGATGGTGGTAGAGAATGGTAGTGATACGTTAGAATTGTAAGCAGTTTGTGAAACTGGGTATCAAGGACCACCCTTCTCTCTCTCTCTCTCTCTCTCTCTCTCTCTCTCTCTCTCTCTCTCTCTCTCTCTCTCTCTCTGAAGTTGTGTCTGATGTCAGCACGATATTTGTTTGCTCATGACATGTTTGTCATTCACTATGTGATGCGTGACACCACCTCAGAATTTATTTACTATCGTAACAAAAATGCTTTAAATACTTACTTGGCAAAGTTTGTTCTGGACACCATGTTCCTGTGGCTGTGTTGCGCTTCCACTTGGTCTTCTTGCGTAAAATGCAGATGGCTGGCAAAACATTGGAACTTGTTCCTCTCTTCCATTTTTCTGTCGTTGTGGTCTCGCGTTCTTTCTTGGTGAAACTGTACCAGTAGCTTTGCCCTTCTGAAAACACACCTGTGCTTGATCCATTCTGCGTTTGCCATTGAACCGCATATAACACTGGGGGTGGTACCGTGCACTTTCTTCGAGTCGAAACCCAGAAGTTTTTGAGCGATCACCTGTTCTTCTCCATCTAAGACCGTCCACTGGTGTGACAGGATCGTATAGCTGTAATCCATCGAAAATCAGAAAATTGTTCTAAATTGGTAGAAATTTCACATTCGCAACAATGAACAAGACAGTCGTCTGCATGTTAAGGGAAATAACTCGCGATGAAAACAGCCGGTAAAAAGTCGTTATTCGGCTTCATTAATTCGCCAACGTTTTTGCGTTTCTGCTGATTAATTAGATAGGTTCGGTGGTTCTAGACTATGAAATTTTAATCTTAAGTTATCCAAGTACCTTTCGCAAAAAAAAAAAAAAAAAAAAAAAAAAAAATCGATGCGGGTTTCTAGCCGACGAACTTGAACGATAGCTCGATGTGGCCCTCGGACCACTATTGGTGTGTGTTACGACAAGCTCATCAACAAGCAACAAAAATGACTCAACTTTAGTTTCATCAGAGAGATGTCGCTATGCACGGACTAGTCCATACACGCTGCGCCACATCTGCTGAGCCGTTAGAACGGAGCGCAGGATTAACAGCGGGATGACTGAGTAGAATGGATCACCGAAAAGGACAGACAGAGAAGAGGTTCCCGTGGACACGACTTAGCCGATGGCATGGCATCTCATGACCGGCGGGCAGGCCTGATACAGCCAGCTTGCAATGTCTGCCATTCTACAGTTTCGTGCGTGAGCCCGTGCATGTGTGTGTATGTCTGTCTGTGGGTGGGGTGTGTGTGTGTGTGCGGGGGGGGGGGGGGGGGGGGGGGGGGGGGAGGACAAGGGATGATGGCGGACTGCTGGATGCGCCCATGCGTGTGAGCATGCACACGTGCGCGCGTGACTGCATTATGTGCATGCCTGTGTGTATGAAAACTTATGTGTCTCAGCATACGCTCATATGATCATGTCTATAAATCTTTATATGCATACATGTGTAAGCTTACGCACATATGTACATGTACGTGCCTGCAAATAGATGCCAGCATAATTATAATAATGAGAGTGGAGATGCCGTTCAGGATAGATTAAAACACACACACACACACACACACACACACACACACACAGAGACAGAGAGAGAGACACAGAGAGAGAGAGACGCACGAGAGAGAGAGAGAGAGAGAGAGAGAAGAGAGAGAGAGAGAGAGAGAGAGAGAGAGAGAGAGAGAGAACTAAAATAAATGAGTAAATGAAATAAGACAAATAACAATTGAACAAAACAAACATTGACGTATCCATTTTTAGCTAATCATTTTCATAACAGCAACAAACACCAAAAACAAAAAACGCTGTGGCCACTGACCCACAGTTTCACACACACACACACACACACACACACACACACACACACACACACACACACACACACACACACACACACACCCATTCTTCTCGCCATTGTTTGTATAGAACCGTACCAACCGGGCAACCACTTTGATGAATTCTTTTTTTCCAGACCGGTGGCTGTCGGTGCTGTGAATAATGGAAGAGAGGGACAGTGCCAGACTATCGGAGTAAGTGGCGAATCAGCTCCCAGCAGACTGCCCGCTGTGGGACAACAAAGGCAATCTGTGTTGTACTGACAGCAGGAAGCTGAGGGGACTTAAGGGGGACCGCTGTGATACAACTCCAGATGAACAATGCAGCGATATCTACAGAATATGTAACCATGAGTAGTCTGTCTTGACAAAGAGTTTTGTTATTTGTGTGTATGTGCGTGTGTGTGTGTGTGTGTGCGTGTGTGTGTGTGTGTGTGTGTGTGTGTGTGTGTGTGTGTGTGTGTGTGTGTGTGTGTGTGCGTGCGTGCGTGTGTGTGTGTGTGTGTGTGTGTGTGTGTGTGTGTGTGTGTGGTGTGTGTGTGTGCAGGACGCACAAAAAAATGGTACCATTCGAAAAGTTTGACAATGTTTCGTCGAGATTGCGCTTTTATTCCGCTTTTATCGATCAATAGCTGCTGAACCCGATGGAATATAAATCTTTGTTGCTTTTGTTTGATAAATTCTTCTGTTCTCTCATCCATTTGAACAGTTCTGTCGCCTTAAGAGGCACTACTAATAACTTATACAAACTGTCCACTTGTTCTTGAAGATGATGTAGCTGCTACAACCACGCCATGAAGTGCTGACAAGTCACTAGTTCACTGCCAGCGCTGAGATCCCAGCAAGGGGTTGAACTGTTACCTCTGTTTCAAAAGATCGCGAGATTATGAAATGCCTTCGACGCAAAGCTTTAAAAACAAAATAAGTGATTAAAAACACACATGGGCAATGCAATACGCGATCTCCCGAATACAGCATATCACAAACATATGTCCATCATAAGATTAAAAGAACAAGATACATTTAGGAAAACAAATTCTGTGATACATTTAGGAAAACAAATTCTGTGAAAGGAGAGAACTTCTTCCGTTACCTGATGGCTATCGCCTTGGTATTGATGCGTACGTCGTTCAGAAAAAAAAAAA
>JADBJO010004143.1:55000-57500 GCA_016801955.1 Conus betulinus | reverse complement strand
AGAGAGAGAGAGAGAGAGATTTACAAAGCTGTAGTTTACTTTGAGAGAGAGAGAGAGAGAGGGAGAGAGAGAGAAGGGGGGTGAAAAAGATAGGGAAAAAACAAGAGACAAACAGACAGACACAGGGGAAGGAGAATAAACCTTGACAAACAAGAAAAACCTGGTGGGGGGGGGGGGGGGGGGGGGGGGGAAGCTGGGAAGGAACTCATCAGTGAATGAAATGAACAGATAGAATGAAGAAAAAACAAAGGGCACATGTACTCCACATTAACAGCTCACTCACTAATTGTCATACTTCAGTGGCCCGGAAGACTAATTACACAGCATAATGACGATCCAAATGGTTACTGCATGATTGTCATATCAAGTGACTGAGAACGTTCTGTGCAGCGGCGAGGACCTGTCAGCTGAGGTCAGTCTGACAAGGGATGGAAATGGTCCTACACCAGTCTGCCATTGTCACCGTCATACATCGATCCTAATTAGGGGCAGCTGAATGCACTCGTTCGTTCACGCACACACGGATGCATACACGCACGCACACACTCTTAAACATACAGGGTGAAGAAGAGTGTTTGCAGGCATTATTTATTGTACACAAGTCGTGCGGGCAGTAGATTTCAGATAAAGAATTATTTTGTCATTAATCCTAAGACTACAGAAACTATTTCAAGTGTTTTTAGACCAAAAAAGTGCGTGTTGGAAGAGGGAAGAGGGAAGGGTTTTAAAGATGAAAAAAGATGAAGAAAAGGGCTGTAAATTGTGAATATTTGCAAGCAAGCAAGACAAGATGAACACAAACACACACACACACACCACATTGTGACATACGCACGCACGCACGCACGCACGCACGCACGCACGTACACTCACACACACACACATACACACACGAGCGTGCGCACGCGCACACGCACGACACGAACGAACGAACGAAACGCACGAACGCACGCCCGCCCGCACGCACGCGCGCGCACACACACACACACACACACACACACACACACACACACACACACACACACACACACACACTTCAGACTCAGTCATTTATATCCATCGTGTGTGTCTTTCATTTAACGTCTATCTACTATTTGTAAATATTAGACAAAAAAAAGGTGAATGTGTACGGAAGTTATTGCGAGCGTACACATGATGTGTGCATATGTATATGTATGGGTGTACGCGAATGTGTGTGTGTGTGTGTGTGTGTGTGTGTGTGTGTGTGTGTGTGTGTGTGTGTGTGTGTGTGTGTGTGTGTGCGTGTGTGTGTGTGTGTGTGTGTGTGTGTGTGTGTGTGTGTGTGTGTGTGTGTGTGGATGTGTGTGTGTGTGTGCCTGTGCGTGTGAGCGAGATAGTTGTGGATGTGTAAGTATGTGAATAACTTTACATAAGTCATAAGTGAAGATACATAAAACAAAATACTTAAAACCAACAACTAACTAATCAATTAAAGTCAAAACGCATGAAAGTAGTTTTAAAAAATCCTTTGCTTCCCCCCCACCTCCCCCCCCCCCATCCCCACCATATATAATCCACCCACCCCCCCCCCCCCTCCTTTATACCCATCGCGTCAGTCTCAAAATGTCATTCTTCCACATCAGAACGGTTCATTAGCAATGCATTGCCAGCTGTTCGGTCACACTACACAGCTCACGTAATGGACATTCCCACTAAGAGAACTGTCCATGGCCTTCCCTTTCTGTAGCGTCCATCGGGCTTACTGTTCTTAGGACACAGGAGGAAATATATGCAGCAGATCAAATCTAGATCGAGATACGCAATATTTCGTTTGAACTATGATAGGTAATGGGCGTAAAAAGAAAACAATCAAACAAACAAACAAACAAACAAAACAAATGGATGAATGAGTAAATTAATGAGTAAAGGAATTTGCACACACACACGCACACACACACACAAACACACACACACACACACACACACACACACACACACACACACACACACACACACACACACACACACACACACACACACGCCGAGAAAACTCAAGTCCATGTACACATAAAAAAGCATGACACTCTTGTTGATCAGTTCTTCAAAACGGATCTATGAGACAGAGGAGGAAGGGGAGAGTATGCATCATGTAAAATGGCGATTGGAGCGAGAGATGAAGAATTAATAATTCCCCAGACCCTGATCCCCCCCCCCCCCCTCCCCGCGCAGGAAAGAAGCACAGAAAGTTAGATACAGGTTTTCAGAATTTATAAGAATTGCATGTAAAGCACAACTACCTCAAGAAGCCTCCCAACTAATCCTTGTGTCACTCAAACGAAAAAAAAACAAACAAACAAACAAACAAACACCAAACAGATCCGTCAAAGGAACTAACAGCTGAACAACGAAAGCAACAAGTTGTTTATTTGTCATCTGTGTTGGCGCTGGCTGGTTACGTGTTGTACTATATCTGCTGTCGTTTGTTTCTTTGTCAGCGTTGCTGGGTTGGCGCTGTTCATACGTGTGATCATGCCTTCAT
>JADBJO010004143.1:40000-42500 GCA_016801955.1 Conus betulinus | reverse complement strand
GCCTACCGTAAGTTCGAGCTGGCAAATGATCTGAAACCCATAATTGATCAAAAGAAAAACAACTCCGCGCCAATCATTTTCCTTGTTGTGGGGGTAGTTTCCACTGACGAAATCACAAAACATTTGCTCAAATGCATGATATACCCCTTAGTTGACACACATTTCAGGCCTTCGCACTCCCCACCCGTGACCCTCTCTCTCTGCGCTGGTTCCGAGAGCCCCAAATAATCCCAATTCCTTTGGCTTTATTCCGTCTGCTTGGAACTACCAGGCTTGTACCTTGATGGTCACATGAAAGAAAATGAGGAGAATCGATTTTCAGACACAGTAAAAAAAAATGTCAATCAATCCAGTTGTGCAAGTTTACAAACACTCGACTTCTTTAAGCAAGGCCTTGGCGCAATAATTTTCAGTCGTTCCTCGGTCATTCTACGGCCGTGATGTCCAGGAACACCTTCCAATGTCACAATCCTCTGAACTCATGACATACTCTGTCAACCTTTTCTGCACGCCTAATGACGCATGGAATCTTCTTTGAACTCCTGACAGCCCTTTTAATGTTATTTACATTCAGTCGGTTTATCTTCTTCTTTATACGCACACGGAGTTACGAATTATTTTTGCACTCACAGGGGACGCGTGAGCCATCTTCCAAATCTCACGGCTTTAGGATCCATCTCAGAACATGTCTTCTTGTCAGCCATTTTCAGATGAACAATATCGTGTAAATTGCCTCCAAACTCGCAACGGCTCTGCGAACTTTCTCTGAACTATGAGAATGTTTTTAAACCATCAATGAACTCACAACGCCCTTGTCAAAACCCACACGAAAAGAAAAAAAAATTAACTTGTTCTGGAGCTACGTTAGAGCCATTTATCTACATTACCATTATCATCATCATCAACATTATCATCATTATGATATCATTATTATCGTAATTGTTATTATTGTTGTTATTAATGTTATTATAATCACTATTATTATCATTATTATTATTATTATTATTATTGTTGTTGTGTGTTGTTGTTGTTGTTGTTGTTGTTGTTGTTGTTGTCGTTTGTTGTTGTGCGAGTAGTTGTTGTTTTGTGCCTATTAATACTATCATCCTCCTCTTCTTCCTCCTCCTTCTCCTCCTCCTCCTCCTCCTCCTCCTCCTCCTCCTCCTCATCTTCATCATCATTATCATCATCGCCTTCATCGCCTTCATCATCATCACCTTCATCATCATCGTCGTTACTTTATTATTCATTTTTAGTAGTTAACAAAGAAAACATAGCAAAACGAAAAACAGCTCGCGCGCGCCCGCTCTCTCTCTCTCTCTCTCTCTCTCTCTCTCTCTCTCTCTCTCTCTCTCTCTCTCTCTCTCTCTCTCTCTCTCTCTCTCTCTCACACACACACACACACACACACACACACACACACACACACACACACACACAACACACACACACGGACGTATGCACGCAGGGACGCATGTATGTACACACATACGCGCGCGCGCAAACGCACGTACAGACGCACGCACGCACACACACGAAATTGAAAACGATGTCAGTTTTGTTGCGTTAGGATAATGAAACAGAGAGCAGAATCACTAAAAACGAGACGAAATCTAAATCAACACACAACGGGTTGTACATTAATTAACGCAGATGAGTAAGAAACAGACCTGTGAAGCTTTGACAAAAATGTTTATTAACTCGAGACATTACGTACAATTATCGCGTGTTTTGCACCAAAGATGGCGACGGAGAATGTGAAGATAAGAGAGAGAGAGAGAGAGAGAGAGAGAGAGAGAGAGAGAGAGAGAGAGAGAGAGGAGAGAGAGTAACTGAGTGCGCTGTAGAGAAGAGGGCAGGGGGGGGGGGGGGGGGGGGGGGGAGAGAGTGTAAGGGTTCAGCTGTGAGCGTGGGGGGGGGGGGGGGGGGGGGGGGGGGGGGGATAAAGGAGGGGACGGAGGGGGGGGGGCAGGTGGAGAGAAATGGGAGGATACAGTAGTATGCAGGTGACGTGAAGATGGAGCTTTGGCTGGGAACGAGAGTCTGGCATTAGTCAGTCAGTTGTCGGCGTCAGTGACGGAGTGCGCAGCAATTAGAGATGGAGTGACAAGAGCTCTGGCTGGCTGAATGAGGGCGTGCAGCCAATAAGACAGGCCACACGCCACAATTAGGAGTTTGCACTAAATCGCTAGATTGTTGCGTGCTTACAACAAAGATGGCGATGGAGAATGTGAAGATAAGAGCTACAGTAACTGAGTGCGTTGTAGAGAAGAGGGCATATTATTATATATATATATATATATATATATATATATATATATATATATATATATATATATATATCAAGAAATACAAATATATATATATATATATATATACATATATATATATATATATATATATATATATATATATATATATATATATAGAGAGAGAGAGAGAGAGAGAGAGAGAGAGAGAGAGAGAGAGAGAGAGAGAGAGAGAGACTTACTGGATTGGA
>JADBJO010004143.1:30000-35000 GCA_016801955.1 Conus betulinus | reverse complement strand
TCCTCTCTCTCTCTCTCTCTCTCTCTCGCGTCGGTGTGTGTTGTGTGTGTGTGTGTGTGTGTGTGTTGTGTGTGTGTGTGTGTGTGTTGTGTGTGTGTGTGTTTTCCTGCTTCCATGCTTTGCATGCCAGGATCCGCAATGAAGGCCCGCTTCCATGAATGGAGCAGATACGACCACCTCCCCACGATCCCGCCATCATTGGTATGCTGATCATGACGACCATCTTCCTGGTCCATCACGTCTTGTTTTCTGTCTGTTTTAGTGCTGTAAACAATGCGTGAAGCTGTCATGCTGCAACAAAAAAAGAAAAAAAGAAAAAAGAAGCAGTGTTGTTGATTTGGGTTATCTTTGGCACCCCTCTGTCTAGACATCATGACAGTTTCAGTTTCTCTCCTCTCTCTCTCTCTCATCCATCTCTCTCTCTCTTTCTCTCTCTCGTCTCTCTCTCTCTCTCTCTCCTCTCTCTCTCTCGCTCTCTCTCTCTCTCTCTCTTTAGCTGTCGTTTGTGACCCGTTCTTCTTCACACTCCCGCGTTATTACGCACAGTTTTATCCATGCCCCACACCACACACACCATACAAAACACACACACACTCCCTCACACACACTCCTCTCTCTCTCTCTCTCTCTCTTCGTCTTCTCCCTCCCTCCTCTCTCTCTCTCCTCTCTCGTCTCTCTCTCTCTCTTCTCTCTCATCTCTCTCTCTCTCTCTCTCTCTGTTTCACTCCCTCTCTCTCTCTTTTAACATGCACATAAATCAAGAATCGCAAGCCCGTCGTTCGCGTTGCCAGTGTTTCACACGACCCATGCCGCCGTCTCACCCTCTCATGTCCAATTGTTCCCCAGGGATGGGTGGAAAAAAAGCATTTATATTGCTTATCTCATTACCCTGGTTAAACAAAAGCTCGTTTCGTTTCGTTTCGTTTCTTTTCGCGCTTGTCTCCCTTTATGCTGCCAACAGTTACCACAGATCGGTCCAGAATTACAACGCCCACCCCCCTTTACCCCCCCCCCCCCCCCCCCCCCCCCCCCCCCCACACACACACACACATACAGTTGTGTCTTGGCATTTTTAGGGTGTGCTGCGGCCATTTTCTCCTGACCTGTGGAATCGTGATTCGTTGTCTTATAAGACAACCTTAAGTGTCCTACAGCTATCACCAAGGCCTGTCATGATTGTATTGAGAGATACCATGCGAGCGGGCCACAATATTCTTCCTATGGACACACACATTGCTAGACAGGCTTAAAATGCAGATCAAGCTTGCCCAAATGACGTTGAGCTTTTTGTTTTTTTTTCTTTTGTTTCTTTTTGTTTTTTCTCAAGAAAAAAACTGAAAACCGCAGTGATTTCTGGGAGAGGGAATTTGTCACACGCAATCTGCTCATACATCCACGCTGACTGCCCGTGCAACACCAACGACCCGCCATTGTGCGGCATTGCGTGTGTAGGCAGAGAGACCGTGTAATTTGGCATTGTTGTCAACGTTGGAGACTGAGTGGGAGAAAAGAAGTAAGAAGTATATGTGCCAGGAACCCAAACAACGGAAAACGTAAGGAGGTGAAAGCTTTGGAAAGACGAAGGACCACTCTTTGCGACTAGTTTGAAAGTCAACCCACCGACAGGCAGGCCTTTCAGGGGAGACAATTTCTGTTAGTGATTATCAGACATAAGAGTTTAGCCTGAAACAGAATCAGATTGTTATCTTGTGATAAACAAATGACACATGCATATTTATGTTGATTTCAAAGACAAGATATCAAAATATATCGCAAATGAATGAAAATAATATAAAAAACAAAATAGTTGTAAATGCTCTGCTTATTTATGAACAAGCTTCACAGCGATATATGCATATTACATATGTTATGCTTCGCTTCGTTTTTCTGGTATCATTCTTGGATTCTCCTGAGAAAAGTACCTATGAGCGGTGAATCTTTGAAAAGAGAAAGCCTCTCCAGTACTGGTCCTTTTATCCGTCCTGTGTCCCCCTGGTCAAACAAATAGGCTACAGATCCATGTTCTTTAGCGAAAGAAGAATAGGTGAAAGTGTGTGTTACAAACACATGCGCGCGCACGTACGCACTTACAAACAAACACACACACACACACATATACATACACACACATTGAAAGTGTACTGGCGTGGACACAACTCTCCACGGGCAAAATCGTGGAATGTATACCACGGCTGATCCATGGAATGTATACATTCCAAGGTTGGCCCGTACACTTTCCACACCAGTACACTTTCACATGCAACATATATATATATATATATATATATATATATATATATATATATATATATATATGTGTGTGTGTGTGTGTGTGTGTGTGTGTGTGTGTGTGTGTGTGTTTCGATGATCACACATATGGTGTCAGTGTTACAATATGTTGGCAAAGGACCATCCGATGAGATGACATTGAATTAAAAGAGAAAAAAAAGAAACGAAGATGTTATATTTCTACAGACAGATATTTCTTTTATGTTATTCACACAGATAATTAATCTGTTTCACTTTTCCCTTCAGGAACGCGTTCCTCCTCCAGCAGTCCAGGGACACATTGTCAACTTTTTTTTTGTCACTGGTACAGTTCGTATTGTGTACGTCGACGCGAGGTCGGAGATGATGAAAATGTTGTTGCCTTTCCTCATCCCAGCCCCAGGAAAGAAAACTAGGTCATGGGTTCTGTAGGTCCAGGAAAAATGAAACAAATAGAAG
This sequence comes from Conus betulinus, assembly GCA_016801955.1. Classification (NCBI taxonomy): domain Eukaryota; kingdom Metazoa; phylum Mollusca; class Gastropoda; order Neogastropoda; family Conidae; genus Conus; species Conus betulinus. The sequence continues at coordinate 32,273 of JADBJO010004143.1, read as the reverse complement.
AAAAATGCACTTTTTTTGTGATGTGTGTGGCACCGTCTGAGACCTACGTCTAAGACCAAAGTATTTTGTGAGTCGGTTAAGATGACCTGGTTGACACGTCTGTGTTGTAACATGTCGTGGATTATGTGAAACCATGGTGAAAGGTCGGTCAAGTAACATCATGTTTAAAACTTGGTTGTTCATTAAAAAAAAAAGAAACTCCCTAGAGTGTGTCTGAGATAGTTGTGTGTCAAGGTTGTTGCAGAGATAGTCTAAAAATGTGCAACGATTTTTTTCCCCCTAGCAATGGTTTTGTGATATTGTCAGTTGAATGCATTATTTATGCTCTGATGAAATATTGTTTGAAGCACCATGTATTGTGTAAACTCCCTCATGGGGGGGGGGGGGGGGGGGGGATCTCTCTCTGCTATCTTTCTCTCTCTCTCTCTCTCAGTGCGCAAACGCGGGTAGGGGGGGGGGGGGGGGGGGGGTAGAGATAGACGCAGAGTGATTTGCTGTTCGTGATGAGTCACTCTATTGTGTTTCGTCTAACACCTATTTGATCTGCAAAAGGCATTTCCATCCATCTTTCGGTGAATGTCATCCTGGTTCAAGAGCTCCCCCCGTGTTGTAGATTTTGCTTCGTCTCTCTCTCTCCTCTCCATGGTGAAAGGCGTCTCTCTCTCATATCCTCTCTCTCTCTCTCTCTCATCTCTCTCTCTCTCTCTCCCTAGAGTCTCTCCCGCAATACATTCTCTGTCTCTGTCAAACACACACAGAGATACACACACAAAATATGCACGACACACACACACTACACCACACACACACACACACACACACACACAAGCATGCACTGTTGCACACAAAAGCGCACCACGCGCACACACACACTTATTATGCTGCTCACGCACGCACGCACTCTCTCACACACACACACACACACACACACACACTCTGTGCACGCACACAACACACATACATACATACATACATAGACGCACTCGCACGATACACACACATACAGAGTGAGAGAGAGATTAGCGACTCCCTTGCTCCAACCTCTAAAGCGGCGACGCTGGCTTGGAAGCCAGACTTCAAACTGTCTGGCTAGACTGACATAATTTCTTAGTCAAGAGATCTGAGCTGGCTCTCTTTTGCTTTGGCTCTCTCTCTCTAATCTCTCTCTCTCTCTCTCTCTTCTGCTCTGGCTAGACTCTCATCATTTCTCTCTCTCTCGTAGATCTGAGCTGGCTATCACACACTTTGGCTAGACTGACATACTTTCGTAGTCACACGTAGATCTGACCTGGCTATCTTCTGCTTTGGCTAGACTGACACACATTTCTTACACACGTACACATCTGACTGACATCTTCTGCTTTGGCTAGACTGACATAATGTCTTAGTCTTGTAGATCTGAGCTGACTATCTTCTGCTTTGGCTAGACACATAATGTCTTAGTCTTGTAAGATCACTGGCTATCTTCTGCTTTGGCTTGACTGACATACTTTCTTAGTCTCGTAGATCTGAGCTGGCTGTCTTCTGCTTTGGCTAGACTGACATACTTTCTTAGTCTCGTAGATGGCTGAGCTGCCTGTCTTCTGCTTTGGCTAGACTGACATACTTTCTTAGTCTCGTAGATCTGAGCTGGCTATCTTCTGCTTTGGCTAGACTGACATACTTTCTTAGTCTCGTAGATCTGAGCTGGCTATCTTCTGCTTTGGCTAGACTGACATACTTTCTTAGTCTCGTAGATCTGAGCTGGCTATCTTCTGCTTTGGCTAGACTGACATACTTTCTTAGTCTCGTAGATCTGAGCTGGCTATCTTCTGCTTTGGCTAGACTGACATACTACTTCTTAGTCTCGTAGATCTGAGCTGGCTATCTTTCTGCTTTGGCTAGACTGACATAATTTTCTTAGTCTCGTAGATCTGAGCTGGCTATCTTCTGCTTTGGCTAGACTGACATAATGTCTTAGTCTCGTAGATCTGAGCTGGCTATCTTCTGCTTTGGCTAGACTGACATACTTTCTTAGTCTTGTAGATCTGAGCTGGCTATCTTCTGCTTTCTTTTGGCACAGCGAGTTCAAATGGAATCCATTTCTAAGAACCTGCGTGGAGAACGATTTCCGGTCTCATGCCACTCTTCCTGATGATCTCTGGATGGTTCACCCAGTCTGGTAGGTCTGCCGTCCATTCCTAACCATCCACTTCATCCAGTCAAACCCGGCTTCCACGCTCTTCTCGGACCACCAGCCGTTTCAGACCATGATTTGTGGCCTTCTGCCTTGT
>JADBJO010004143.1:20000-22500 GCA_016801955.1 Conus betulinus | reverse complement strand
TTCACATATATTGTGTGCACTGGAGGACAAACGCTTTCTATTGAAGATTACTTGTCGATTTTGTGTTTGGCTTGAGGTAATTGTAAACGCCGCTGATCTGAGTGATTGTGGAGACTGTAGTTCAACTTGCACGCCAAAACGACGGTCGATCTGGTGTTTAAAATCAATGCTTACTGAGGAGAGAGCCAAGAGAGAGGAGAGGAGAGAGTAGTGAGAGAAAGAGAGAGGGAAGAGACGAGGAGAGACCAGAGAGAGAGAGAGAGAGGAGAGAGAGAGAGAGAGAGAGAGAGAGAGAGAGAGAGAGAGAGAGAGAGAGAGAGAGAGAGAGAGACTGGAGGATTTTTTTTTTTTTTTTGCAGTTTCAAATTAGGCTGTGAGGCAGTGGTCACAGACAGATGTTTGTCGTCACACAGTCCATCTGGCATCTCTTTCTGATGTCACCATGATTAGTCCGTTGCTTGGTTTCGTCTTTGGCCATGGCGACCAATGGAGGATGCTGTTGTATAATGTTGGGGATTGTTGTTTGTGGGAAAATGTCAATGTGTTGTTCTCTTCTCGCTTTTGTTTGATTCACCACAAATGAAGACTAAGATTACGGACTGATTCACCAGACGATTTACGGCTGAGAAAACGGATTATTGTTTAATTGATTCACCATACGTGACTTGGTTAAGGAGACTGAAGTTATCGCTGGATTCAGTTCAGAATACTGAGAGGATCCCTTGATTTACGTAATATAACACAGTCACAGAGACTTCGATCATGGCTTCATTCACAATACACGACATGGGTACGAAGACTAGGATCATGACTTCAAATCACCATACTCTTTATGGCTACAAAGACTTAGAGTATCACTCGATTCACAGTACAAGACAGGGTTACAAAGACAGACTAGATTCGCCATGCGTGACATGGTTATGAAGACCTAGATAGTTATAAGGTTTGCTTTGCATGCTTACGGGTCATGAATCCCCAGCATGAATACTTATTCTCGCAATCATTTAGTCTGCGACCAGTTTTGCTCGGAATGAAGCGTGCCATGGGAAACGCCATTGTCAAATGGGAGGAGTGCAACCACGCCACCGAGTTTTATTCACTTCAAAAGAGTCACCCCCGAGGGTATTTTTTCCAGTTTTCTTACCAGTACTGCAGGTGTCTTGTACCTCTCGAGCCTGACTGACGGCGGGATATATTATAAGAAGAAGCGTAGAGTGTACGCCTGTTATGTAATCTCAGACCTAAATAGAACCCCGATTCATCGTCTTTATCATCCTTCATCTCTACATCATCATTCAAACTAAAAGTCTTGAAACCTGGGCGTCGTTGGACCCGGTTCCCGCGGTGATTTTAAGTTTAACTCCCTCTCCATCTTCGTGGTGAAAATCGTCAAAGTTGTCGTTACGTGCAGGTCCGTGGGGACATGGTGGCTCCCTCCCGGGGCAGAGACGCTGATTCCACTGACTCTACTACGACTGAGCAGGTACTCTTGCCTGAACGATAGGTGAGTCAGTTGTATCCTGCTTATGCTTACTTACTTACCTATGCCCGTCGCTCCTCCCGAAGCATAGGCCGCCGACAACAGTCCGCCAGAGCCCTCGGTCCTCGGCTGCCCTCTCTAGCTGTTTCCAGGTGTGTCCCATCTTTTTGCTGTCTGCCTCAAGGTCCCGTCGCCAGGTGTTTCTTGGCCTTCCTCTTTTTCCGTTTTCCCTGGGGGTTCCATGATAACGCCTGTCTGGTGATATTACTGGCTGGCTTCCTCAGTGTGTGCCCAATCCATCCCCATCTTCTGCGCCGGATCTCATCTTCGGTTGGCAGTTGGTTGGTACGCTGCCACAGGTCTGAGTTGCTGATGGTGTGATGGGACAGTGGATCTGGGGGATTCGTCTCAGGCAGCTGTTGACGAAAGTCTGCACTTTCCTGGTGGTGGTCTTTGTGTTGTCCTCCATGTCTCGGCTCCATACAGTAGCACTGCCTTACCATTGGAGTTGAACGGCCAGATCTTCGTCCTGCATATGCTGGGATCAGCATAATCCCCACTGGTCAGCACCAAGGTCATCCAGGAATAGTGCAGTGTCTCCGCTGCTGAGTTGCCTCGTGGCGACTTCACGCCAAGTGATGTTTGTAGACTGGCTGGGCTGAGGCAGCGACCGCCCCAACCCAGATGCGATTGTGTGTGTGTGTGTGTGTGTGTGTGTGTGTGTGTGTGTGTGTGTGTGTGTGTGTGTGTGTGTGTGTTGTGCCTGTGCGTGTGTGTGTGTGTGTGTGTGTGTCTGTGTGTGACAACCGCAATAAGAGGAGTAGGAGTAAAGCGACTAGAGAGCAATGAGGACGTGACAGCACAGAAACCTGTCTTGGTTACAGTGGTCAGTGTAAGAGGGCACGCCACTGGGGGTATTGTGCATGTTAGTACACACACACACACACACACACACACACACACACACACACACATACACACACACACACACACATAAACACACGCGCGCACGTACGCACA
>JADBJO010004143.1:5000-15000 GCA_016801955.1 Conus betulinus | reverse complement strand
GTGGCTGGTCACACAAGACACAGCTCACATGCCGATGACAGCATTAAAACATTTCAACGGCTATTGGAGTCGGAGCTGTGTATGCTGTGTGTGTGTGTGTGTGTGTGTGTGTGTGTGTGTGTGTGTGTGTGTGTGTGTGTGTGTGTGTGCGCGTGTGTGTGTGTATGCGTGAGGTGCGTGCATACGTGCATGTGTGCGTGCATGCGAACTTGCGTTTGCGTGTGCGTGTGTGTGTGTGTGTGTGTGTGTGTGTGTGTGTGTGTGTGTGTGTGTGTCTGTCTGTCTGTCTGTCTGTCTGTGTCTGTTTCTTCTGCCTGTGTATGTGCGTCCATAATGTGATAGCTGCCTTATACCATAGCTACGATTCGTTATTTACTCGTTAATGTTCTTTTCTTTAATTTCAAAGGGGAGTAACCGTTTGCAAAGGTTCTTTATTTACTCTTAAAGCTTTTTTTTATTTCAAAGGGGAGTAACCGTTTGTACAGCTCTCCCATCAAAGAGTAAACGGTACTATTAATAGTGTAGAGGGAAGTGGGGGTGGGAAGGAGGGGGGGGGGGGGGGGGGAGAACAAAATCTGAACACACTTGGAAGAGAGAAGAAAAAACAAACTGCCGAATCTTAGCACGAGCAACTGGTACCAAAAAAAAAAAAAAAAGAAATTAAGAATTAGCGGTGAAACAGAAAGAATTTCTGAGACACAATGAACGGACAAGATTTTCTCTGCGCCCTCTTTCAATTCAGGTAGCGCCGTGTTTTGAGGACTCTGTGACTCGACATGTCGTCCATCCGTTAGGACACAGAATCTTTGTCTGACCACTTTTCTCGAAGTCTGTCTCTCGAAGACACTCGAAACCAACATCAATGAGAATAACGAATGTAAAGTGGTTTTGTCTTTCATCCATAAATCAGTTCGATTCCACAATATCCGGATACTATTCAGCAGGTAAGTCAAGGTTCTCAAATAGCTAGCGACACTAGATTTTGCGCGTTTTCATCCTTGCTTCTGACTGGTCCAAATGAAGTTGGTTTAGGACCCTGGGAAATCAAAACTGCAACCGGTCAACAGAAATTTAAAAAAAAAAAAGAAAAAAATAGTTATATAAAAAGAAAAAAGAAAAAAAGTGTTGCAGCAGGTGGGTCCGGTGACGAGTCACACTCAGAGGCAGACACCGGCTCCAGACACCGGTTCCAGACACCGGTTCCAGACAGACTGCATGTACTTCTATTCCCAAGGCTGAATTCCAGGTCCCCACCCCCCCCCCCCTCCCCCCCAGCCCCCAGGCCGACAGTGAAGGCCTCTGTACATGCATACATTCTGACACCCTCTTCTTCACCAGCGTATCATCGTGTATCACCCCCCCCCACCCACACACATACTTTTCTGTCTTTCCACCTACCCCTCCCACTTTTTTTTAGGGGGAGGGGGGGGGGAGATATGGGGGGTGCTAAGTCGTAATGATAATAGTGGACTTGAATGTCTACGTTTGTTTCTCCACCAGATAAACACTGACAGAAAGAGGGGGGGGGGGGGGGGGGGAGAGAGAGAGAGAGAGAGAGAGAGAGAAAGAGAGAGAGATGGGGAGGAGGGAGGGGGAGGGAGAAGAGAGAGAGAGAGAGAGAGAGAGAGAGAGAGAGAGAGAGAGAGAGAGATGAGTGTGTATGCCTCTCTATGTTCTGTGGACTGTAATGATCATGCTAACATTATACCGACAAGTGTTGTCACACAATAAGGATCATAATACATATCATAGAAAGGCCTGTTTTAAACAAATGCATGCCTAAATAAACACCTTAAAAACAGTTGAAAATGTGTAACTAGATGTTTGGTCAAGTGTGTAACTGGGGAGATGAACCGGAGAATGTTGCAGATTATATTTCATTGCATAAGATCATGGAAATTTTTACCACACATTAACTGTAAAAATGTGAAGACCACTGAATTTTGTTCAAACAAATCATCAGGAAATGTTCGGCACCATCAGCCATCGCCTTTTCTGGAATGTGCAGTCCGAATATACGGGCTTGATCATTTTCCACACACAGACAACGCCACCTGCTGAACTTGTATGTGATGTGAAAGACGTATGTGACATAATTGACGTATGTGACGTGATTGACGTATGTGACGTGACTGACATAATTCGCATTGAAGGCGTGTGGTGACATCATAGCAAACAGAATAGACAGGTGAAAAAGATGTCCGCAGAATATCCACATTCATCGTTGTCAGGGCGGGGGTATGGTTAGCAACAACAAAAAAAACAAAAAAAAAAAAAAAAAAAAAAAAAAAAGAAGAGGAGGCTGATTGTCATTCAACAAAACCCAGATATTGAACAAGACCATAGAGGGAGGGTAAGGGGATAAGAGTTTCCGCCAGGCAGGCGGTGCGATGCTGTCCAGTCAAAGGAGTGGATGCGGGAAGGGGTGGTGTTAGGTTAGGGCCTGACTGGCTGGCTCGTTTCCATGGCTGCCGTCAGAGTTGTGTGTCAAACGGCACGACTTTCATTACACGGGGTGCTGTGAGCTCCAACGGGAGACGGGTACCATTGTGACACAGCGAGCTATGGGCACACAGTGGGAAGATAAGAGGCACGCACCCTGCTATGGGCTCGAATGAGAAGATTGGAATCACGCAATGTGCTGTAGGCTCCGATAGGAAGACCGAAACCACGGTGTACAGTGGACTCCAATGGGAAGAAGGAATCACACAGTGTGCTATGGGCTCCAATAGGAAGACAGGCATCACACAGTGTGCTATGGGCTCCAATAGGAAGACGGGCATCACACAGTGTGCTATGGGCTCCAATAGGAAGACAGGAATCACACAGTGTGCTTGGCTCCAATAAGAAGACAGGAATCACACAGTGTGCTATGGGAAGACAGGTACCACACAGTGTGCTAACCAGGTGCTAGACAGGAACCACTCCGTGTGCTATGGGAAGACAGGACCACACAGTGTGCTATGGGAAGACAGGAACAACTCCGTTTGCTATACAGTGTGCTATGGGAAGACAGGAACCACTCCGATTGCTGTAGGAAGATAGGAACCACACAGTGTGCTATAGGAAGACAGGAACCACACAGTGTGCTATGGACTCCAATCCGTGGCTTCGAGGGTCAAATTTTCTAACACTGCAGGTGCCGGTATATCTCGGGCTTGGTTATTGCAGGGGACATGACTTATCACGAAAGGAAGCAGCGACTACAGACCTGTCGCGTCGTCTCAGACCACAATGGACCTCCATAGCATCGATCTTCAAATGGTCATTCTTGTTCGTCACCATTTAAAAAAAAAAAAAAAAAAAAGTTCCGTGGCCCCCTAGTGTACTTACTGCTGTTGAGGTGACCTCAGTTTCTGTTTCCTCTTCACGGCCATGGCCATGGGGAGTGCACGTCAAAGACTCCCATATTAAGGGCAAGTTCCTGAAGATGTTAGGGAACTCATGTTATATAAAACGCCCGGTGGAGAGAAAGCCACTCGTTCACGCTAGCTCAACAGTCAAGCAAGCCGTCGTTGGCAGTCAGAGGGTTTAGTAGATCATGCCTTGAGGATCCAGAGCCTGCATAAATGAATACCACTCAAAATGACTCGGTGGCTGTCCAGTGTTTCCTGTTCTGGGTTTTCTCATGACGAAAGTGATGGCTCCCAATGGACTTGCCGGTGACTTTGTGGCCATGATGAGGGGTGGGGTGGGGGGGGGGAGGAACCTGTGTGTGTGTGTGTGTGGGGGGGGGGGGTATGTGTGTGTATGCGTGTGTGTGTGCGTGTGTGTGTGTGTGTGTGTGTGTGTGTGTGTGTGGAGGGAGAGGGGCAAGGGAGTGGGCGTTGGAGGTTGGGGAGAGGGGTGGGTGAGGCGTAAGGGGGAGGGGGGGGGGGGGGCAGAATGAACACCTTAGGAGTAATACCGTGGATAGTGAGGTCAGGATGAGATAGTCTTTTACAGAGGTATTGTGACAACACGTGAAAGTGACAAGAGGTGGTACTCTATTCTACGCTTGGAGCTTTTTTTTCGTTGACGGCCGCTCCGTTGGAGAGGTCGGGGGACGGGTCCCCCGTCACTCCTCAGGGTGTCCACGGCCCTCAAGAACAGCCCCTCCTCCGGGTCGCCATCTTTGGAACCGGCGGGCTTCCACTGGGGAGACGGCTGTGTGGAGAACCGGATTCTCTGAGGACAATGCGATCCAAAGCCAGTCAGCTTCACCGCGCCGTCATGTAGCATGAGGGAGAACGTGGAGCCCACAGAATGGGGGTACAAAAGGAAGTGCACGGAAACGAAGCAACTTTCTGAATGGTCTGAGTGTTGAAAAGAATGTTCTACACCGCGTGATTTATCATTCTCATGTCAACTCATTTCGGAGCTTCGGGAGATTCAAAAGTAAAGGACTGATCGAACGAAAACAGCTCATCATGAACTCTTTAATTTTAACCCCCCAAGCTTGCTCCCAAGACACCGAAATGGCGTTGATAACTAGTGAGAGGTATACCTTAGACTCTACAGGGGCAAAAAAAACTGCTAAACTGAACTTTCGTTTCAGAATTACATTGAATACAAAATGACAGACGTGGAGGCTCTACATTATATGTAGAAGCCACAAACCAGGTGTCTCAACTTTGTATGAAAAGAAGTGTGAAAACAGGAAGAGCAGTGGTTAGGACCTCAATACTAATTAGATTCCCTTTCCTCCCCAATTCAGAATCTAAGATATATGGCTAACAAACGTCAGGTCACTGCGTTTACAGCTCAGCGGACCACGAAGGCCAAAACAGAGCTACCAACAAATTAAAGACAGCACTACGTTATCAAATTTTAAATTGCAAGACTTGACCACATCAAGTTTCCAACGTAAACGATCAATCTATAATCGATTGTCGACAAAAGATCTTTGTAAATGATCAAACCATGCATAGAACATCTACAGAGGATATTTTATACATTTAGTTTGATGGACAGCAATCAACAAAGCTGACCAACATATCTATAAATTGTGGCCAACACATTTAATGTCTAGAAAATTTGAGCACCCCCCCCCCCCACCCCCCCCCCCTCCCCCCCCCGTCCCCAATGTAAACAAGAAAAAGAACATGTCGATTTCGTACATAGAAAGGAATCTATCAGAACAAAAACTAGCAGAAATCGTGGATGAGTTATTCATACAATGATGAAAAAAAAAAACACGTCAATATAGGAAGTGGGGGGAGGGGGGTTAGAAAAGTCAGCTGATACGGTCATACAATATTAAAAACCATGTCAATGTAAGGGAACATAATTATACCAAAAAAAAAAAATGTCTGCTGATCCGGTCATACAATAATGGAAACCCTGTGAGCATAGGGGGAAAAAGCGAGTGTGGCCAAACTGTAAGCTAACACCATATTGAAAAAAAATACGTCAATATAGAGCAAAAAAAGAAATATGTTCACAATGCAAGTTCACAATGTAATAGATAAAAAACAATGACAGCGTAGAACAAGCAGCGGAATGTGTTGGGAATGTCTAGTCATACAATGACAGCATTACAATAGCAAACAATTTCTTTTGTATGCATGGCGTAACCGTACATCCAAACACACACACACACACACACACACACACACACACACACACACATACATATATCCATGCGTGTGCAGGCACACACACACACACACACACACACACACACACATACACACTCACACACATACCACACACACACACACACACACGCACGCACGCACGCACGCACGCACACACACACACACACACACACACACGCACGCACGCACGCGCGCGCGCGCGCGCGCGCACACACACACACACTCAGAGAGAGAGAGAGAGAGAGAGAGAGAGAGAGAGAGAGAGAGGCAGACACACACACACACACACACACACACACACACACACACACACACACACACACAGAGACAGATAGAAAGAGACAGAAAGAGGCAGAGAAAGAGATAGAGACAGAAAGAAAGAGAGACAAACAGACAGACAGACAGACAGACAGACAGACAGACAGAGAGAGGGAGAGAGAGAGAGAGAGAGAGAGAGAGAGAGAGAGAGAGAGAGAGAGAGGAAGAGACAGAGACAGGCAGAGAAAGAGACAGAGTCAGAAACGAGAGAAAGAGAGACACAAACAGACAGACAGACTGAGATACAGCCTACCTCCCTGAGGGTACCCGGGGTGCCCGTGCAGTACAGCTGTCTTACAGCCATCAGAGGGATAGGGAGGAGGGGGATGAGGGCAATCAACCACCCCACCCCACCGTCCACCCGGGAAGCCAGCGATGGGTTTCCAGCCCACCATGCCCATTGTCCACGTCATCTGAAACATCATCGTCATCAGAGCCGATGATGAGACGTAAGACGATGACAGGGCAGCGGTCGTCTACTAAACACCGTCATGTCTTCTCCTATCTTCTCCTATTCTTTTCTTGGCTGACGATTATGTTCTGTATTCTCCTCTTTTCTCCTCCCCTCTCCTTTTTTTCTCCTCTCCTCTCTCCTCTTTTCTCCTCTCCTACCCTCTTTTCCTCCTCTCCTCTCCTCCTTTTTCTCCTCTCCTCCTTTCTCCTCTCCTCTCTTCTCTTCCCCATCTTTCTCCTCTCTCTTCTCCTCTCCTCTTTTCTCCTCTCCTCTCCCTCTTTTCTCCTCTCTCTCCTCTTCTCTTCTCCACATTTCTCCTCTCTTCTCCTCTCCTCTTTTCTCCTCTCCCTCTCCTCTCTTCTCTTCGCCTCTCCTCTCTTCTCTCTCTCCTCTCCTCTCTTCTCTTCTCCACATTTCTCCTCTCTTCTCCTCTCCTCTCCTCTTTTCCCCTCTCCTCTCTTCTCTTCCCCTCCTTTCTCCTCTCTTCTCCTCTTTTTCCTCTCCTCTCCTCCTTTCTCCTCTCCTCCTTTTCCTCTCCTCTGCTCTTCTCTGGTGCCATATCGCATCATTTCAGACCGCAGACACATCACATCCTGTTCTATCCATCCTATTTACTTGGAACTATCATGTTACGTCAGAATCATAGTACGTCAGTCCATATTATATCATCATTATTAATCATCACTAACAGTACTTATATAGCGCCTATCATCGGCTAAGTAAGAGACCAAGCTCTTACAGCTTTAAAATCCACGTTCTCGTTCACACAACGGCTGCTGCCTACCTGGGTAGAGCCGACTGAAGAGCTGCCAGCTGATGCTTCATTCAGTCGTTTCCCGCATAATTCAGTCGTTATCAGTCACTCGATTTTCTGTCTTCATTCTTTCGATTTCTCACACCGGGTGCACGCTGTGTGTAACGTATCATCTATAGCAACGGCCAAACTGGCCTTTCTCTTCCGAAAGTTGGTGATGGGATTTTACGTGTGTGCAAGAAGTTGTACGTGCGTTCACACACGGAACCTCGCTTTATAGTCTCAATTGAATGACGTTTTGAGAAATGGAATCATAACCAATGTTAACTCCGAGTATAACCAAAAAAAAAACACAAAAAAAAAATCTTCCCCCTACCGAAACGGGCCCGTTGAGATTCGAACCCACAACTCCAGAATCACAAATTTCGGTGCTCTACCACCACTGAGCTATGCTGAGCTATTCTGCTTTACGCCAGCTGACTTATTCTGGCCCCTTAAATACTTCAATGCATCGTGCCGGCTCTTAATAAGCGGCCGTTTTGTCCGATATTTCACTGGCAAAGAAGTATAAATTCGTCGCGCTCTGTTGTTGTTTTTGTTGTTTGTTTCTTTCTTTCTTTTTGTCTGTCTACCCCCCAAGTAAAGAAATCAGGTGGAAAAAAAATCCATTCGGCCGTCATGCCCCCAGGTGGCCAATTTGGCGTCTTAAGCTGACCATTGGCCGTCAGGGACCATGACTATCGAGTGGGGACTTATTCTCGTGATTTCTTTACTTGACTGTAGAGAGAGAGAGCGAGAGAGAGAGAGAGAGAGAGAGAGAGAGAGAGAGAGAGACAGACAGACAGACAGACAGACAGAGACAGAGAGAGAGGTGGCAACATCACGATACAAAATTTGAGGTGACTGCGTCAAAACCGCTGTGGTCTTGGGACAAACAATTAACGCACCCCCAAACTGGGCAAAGAACAATAAAAAAAAATATATCGGACAAAAACGGCCGCATACTTTGAGCCGGCCGTTTTGTTCAGCCAGGCCGTTTGTCCGACAAAAAGATTGAAAGTCGGACAAAACAGCCGGGGTTTAGCCGTTTTGTCCGAGGTTGGACAAAACGGCCGGGTCGGACAAAAAAAAAAAATATAAATAATAAAAAAAAAATTAAAAAGCCGGCTACGAGCTCCTTCACTAACAATAAGTTAGTCTTAGCCAGTCCGCTCCCTTCAGGCCCCAGAGACGAACTCCCTAAACGAACAAGTTAGCAGATCCGCTGTCTTCAAACTCCCGTGTCGTACTACCGGAGTTCGTCTGCTTGTTTACCTGTCTGTCAGTGAACACTTCTCACGCGAGGTGCACTTCCGCTGAGCTCGCCTATGTGCGCAGAAACCGTGCGTCACTATAGCAGTGTTTTTATCTGCTGTCTGCGCTGGCTGTGTCTTACAATTCTCGCGTTTATTACCGTACAGTGAAGCTGATGTGCTGTGTGTCTTACAATTCTCGCGTTATTACCGTACAGTGAAGCTGATTGCTGGTGTGTGTCTTACAATTCTCGCGTTATTGCCGTACAGTGAAGCTGATGTGCTGGTGTGTGTCTTACAATTCTCGCGTTATTACCGTACAGTGAAGCTGATGTGCTGGTGTGTCTTACAATTCTCGCGTTATTGCTGTACAGTGAAGCTGATCATTCTACCTGTCAGCCTTGTTTTTTTTTTTTTGTTTTTTTTTTTTAAATTTCCTTTGTATTTTGTTTTTGTCCCTGGGCAAATGTTTTAAAGATTTTGTTTCGTACTGATTGCTCCTTTTTTTTTTTTTTTTAATTACTTCGTTGTTTGCAACTTTTGCTTTATCGTGTATCACCCCCCCCCCCCCCCCCCCCCATCCCCCACCCTCACCCCCACCTCCATTCACACATTTCACTGCTTTTAGCCGTTGGAATTTGTTTTTGTCTAATGATGGCGAGAACGCCACAGACTTAGATACAGTTGGTATGATTATCTCCAACTGATACCAGGACCTGGACCAAGAAAAACCCGCCGTTTACCATTGAACCCTTTCCAGCAGAGACCAAAGTCGACTCCCCCCCCCCCCCCAAAAAGCGAGACAGCTAGTTGTGGTATGGTCCCCATATACTGTTAGTGAAAGGTTTCACAGCGGCTAGTTAACGTCCTCTTTTTCCATCTACCTTTTCTGTCCCACATCGCCTCCGCCTACGCTTCCCGTCACCCATCTCTCTCTCTCTCTCTCTCATAAATTGTAGCCATCTCTCTCTCTCTCTCTCTCTCTCTCTCTCTCTCTCTCATAAATTGTAGCCAAGTCTCTCTCTCTCTCTCTCTCTCTCTCTCTCAAATTTGTAGCCATCTCTCTCTCTCTCTCTCTCTCTCTCTCTCTCATAAATTGTAGCCATGTCAGTCTCTCTCTCTCTCATAAATGTGTAGCTATGTCAGTCTCTCTCTCTCTCTCTCTCTCTCTCATATAACTTGTAGCCAAGTCAGTCTCTCTCTCTCTCATATATTGTGGCCTACTCTCTCTCTCTCTCTCTCTCATAAATTGTAGCCAAGTCACTCTCTCTCTCTCACTCTCTCTCATAAATTGTGGCCAAGTCAGTCTCTCTCTCTCATATATTGTTGCCAAGTCTCTCTCTCACTCTCTCTCATAAATTGTAGCCAAGTCGGTCTAAATGACAAGACATGATAGTTTGCCTGCACAGGGATTTTTTTTTCAACTACACCAGCGACGAGCAGCTGGCCGTTAATAGATGTGTAGGTATGGTTTGACATAAGGACAACAATGATCATGGCTCAGCCGAGACACTGGCAGGCGTGTTCTCACTTGATAATGATCAGTATATATATCTAGTTTGCAAAGTGACACGACTGCAGGCGGAAATCCATTCATTTATTT
>JADBJO010004142.1:201785-204285 GCA_016801955.1 Conus betulinus | reverse complement strand
CTGTCTGTCTGTCTGTCTGTCTCTCACACACACGCATCTTTTAGATGCACAGATATTGGGTGAAGCTGTATTAAAATATTAGTATGTGAGAAGTTGACATCCATCTCCATCCAGCCCCTGTCTCTCTCTCTCTCTCTGTGTCTGTTTGTCTGTCTTTGTTTCAAGCCAACTTTTTACGTCATTATCCTTTCACCCTTCCATTTCACACTCCTTCTTGCAATGCAGGTGAAGTGCCACAACAGAGAGTTCGTATGGCGCCAAGTGGCAGCAGAGAAACATTCAGCCATTTTAACTGGTGGATTAATCACCTGCCTCAATAAACGACTAGCTATATACGATCATAACCAGACCGACTAGATGAACTAATCCTATGCAATCAGCTGTATATGACACCATGCCTACTGAGAAACAAACTTTCATCGCGGAACAAGGTGTTTCATTGGTCATATCAAGCTAGCGAACAGGTGCACCACTGCTCATAATGAGGCAAACTCTTGACAAAACATGTGACAAACCCAGAAGGATTTGAACTCTCACAGTCATAGTAATATCTCCAAAGCTTATCAACCCACATACATATGTGGATTTTCAAGCAGAATGGTCTCTTATGCCATCAGACCAGTACAGACCGACCGCTCCACACTGGACCCAAGTACTGGAGGTAGGCTACACGCTTCCATCCGAAGGACACGTGAATCTGACCGACCACACCATAGATGACAGCCCGGTGCTACTGGCCAGGGATCACGGAAGACATCAAATGGTGGGCAAGTTCCTGCCCCCAGTGCCGTGAACTTGTCATCAAAACGGAGGGACCAACCTTACCCAGTCTCACTGGAGAGGCTAGCCGCAGCCACCCTTACCCAGCTCACTGGAGAGGCTAGCCGCAGGAGGATGGAGGGACCAACCTTACCCAGTCTCACTGGAGAGGCTAGCCGCAGGAGGATGGAGGATGTCTCACTGAGGGACCAACCTTACCCAGTCTCACTGGAGAGGCTAGCCGCAGGAGGATGGAGGGACCAACCTTACCCAGTCTCACTGGAGAGGCTAGCCGCAGGAGGATGGAGGGACCAACCTTACCCAGTCTCACTGGAGAGGCTAGCCGCAGGAGGATGGAGGGACAACCTTACCCAGTCTCACTGGAGAGGCTAGCCGCAGGAGAGGAGGATGGCATGTCACATTACGAGGCCCCACCATGCCTGTCTTTACTGAGACAGCCGCTGGTGCCAAAATCTGTAATTGATGAGGATTGGCGCGGGCTGTCAAACTGATATTTCTCTCAAGAGAGAATCTTTTGGAAGGAGGGGGGGGGGGGGGGGGGGAATGGAGGGACAGAGGGGTGTGTGGTAATGTGACAAGGTGACGTCCATTCCCTCTCACTCTGTCTCTGCCTCTTTCTCTGTCTGTCTGTCTGTATGTCTGTCTGTCTATCTGCCTGTCTGTCTGTCTGTCTCTCTCTCTCTCTCTGCTAACCTTACTTTGCTTCTAGCTGACTTTTGATGTCGTTATTATTCCCAGCGCCCCCCCCCCCCCCCCCCCCCCCCTGCCCCACGCCACCCACCCACATTCGTTTTCTTCCCGACTGTCTCTCACGTCACGGAATTCTCGCATCAGTCCTGACTTAACCCCTAGTGCAAATCACGTTCATACCACGGACTGGTCGTGGATTTCCATCCCACTGCATCATGCATCAAAAGCGCTAATCGTGATATTAGACGAAAACAAAGTGCATGAGTAAGAGAACAACAACAACAACAACAAAACACACACACACACTCTCAGAGACAATGGCGTGGGCTGTGAAACTGAGATTTCTCTCAAGAGAGAATCTTTTATCATCAAAACGGAGGGACCAACCTTACCCAGTCTCACTGGAGTGTGTGTGTGTGTGTGTGTGTGTGTGTGTGTGTGTGTGTGTGTGTGTGTGTGTGTGTGTGTGTTGTGTTGTTTTGTTGTTGTTGATGTTATTGTTCTTCATTCATCCATCGTAGTTGATGATAACCAAGGAGATCACATTGACGAGAACTGTGAGTGATGTGTCCAACGACTGTGGCTCATCAGTTTAATGCGGGCACGGAAGACACACACCTGCTGCAAGTGGGGAAAAGGAGGTTTGCAGGCACTGCCTCTTGTCCTCTGCTTTCCTCTGCTGTGCATAAGAAGCAGCACACCTTTGCAGACGCCATTTCGTCAACAAGGATGGCTTAGCACCACCGTCTCCAATGATCTATGTCAAGGTCGATGCTAATCAATGGGGCCACGACCGAGTCATTGGCTCGATGTTTCCGGTCATCCTGTGAACGCTTGCCTTCCACCAGTTCTCCATAAAATAGCGTACGTATACGTATACCTCACATGACAGGAATATGATTTTGTTATGCTTGGCGCGCACGTCAGCACTAAGTGCAGAGGCATGAACGCTGTCAGTGTGAGTCCGTGCGCATGTCAATGAGTGTCTCTGGCTTGGAAATAGAATCAAAAATGAAAGCATGTTCTGCGG
>JADBJO010004142.1:189285-194285 GCA_016801955.1 Conus betulinus | reverse complement strand
TGTCCATAAGAAAGTTTGGACCTAAACAAGTGCTGTAGAAAGATGAATTTAAGGTTTCAGGGTCCATTCCCCAAGGTAATCTACTAATGGTCTTTAACAGATTTAAGCTATGTCTTGCCTTTGTTAGAATATACTCAAAATACATATTCCATGTCAGTTTGATGTAAGAATTAGTCCCAAGAACTTAACATTTTGTTTATATTGTAACGGCTCACCAAGCAGTTTTAAGATCGGTAATTTTGGTGGATTACTACCAGAGGTAAATAGTATCATATTAGTTTTTTCAGGGGATAAAGATAGTCCATTTTGAAACATGTATTTTTCGATGTTATCAAGGTCAAACTGGTACAATCTCCTTATGTCATTTTGGGCTCTTCGTGGTGTCGACTTTTTTTTTTAAGGTTACGTCCATCCACATACATATACCACCTGCATATTGGACGAGAGTTATTTTTGCTTGATACCGCCTTAGGCAGGTCATGTATTATGATGTTGAAAAGTATAGGTGCAATCACTGAGCCTTGTGGGATACCCATGTCTAGACTCCTAGGGGCAGAGTATGTTGGTCCCACTCTGGCCATCATTGACCTGTGTGTGTGTGTGTGTGTGTGTGTGTGTGTGTGTGTGTGTGTGTGTGCATACGTGCACGCGCGCGCATGTGTGTGTGTGTGCTATGTGGGTCATAGTTGGTGTGACCAATGACATCACATTGAAGAGTACTGGATATGGTGTGCATGATGACTATGGCTGATTAGTCTGATGTGGGCTGCAAGTTGGGCAAAAGAAAAACATCTGTTGGCACTTCCCCTGAGCCTCTGGTGTCCTCTGCTATTTATAAGAGATAGCACCTCTGCCGGTGCAATTTGGTCTGGTGATATGGCTTAGCGCCACGACTTCCAACTGTCTGCGTGAAGGTCAGTGCTAATCAATGAGGCCACGACCAAGTCATTGACTCGATTATTCTGACACCATTGTGAACACTTGCCTTCCGCCAGTTCCTCATAGAACAGCGTACTTATACGTATACGTCACATGGCGTGCATATGATTTTGCTATGCTTTGCGCGCACGTCAGCAGCGAGTGCGAAGGCAGGAAAGCTGTCAGTGTGAGTCCGTGCGCATGTCAGTGGGTATCTCTGGCTTGGGAGTACGAGTAAGCTTGAAAGCACCTTCTTCTGAATTGCTGTCTGGCTCTGCTTCTTGTGGAACTGTGGAAGAGGGAGGGTTGGGGGGGAATGGTTGGGAAGGGAACGGATGGCGATTAGTAATGTTAAGACTGCAGCGAAACCTGAGGTCAACTCCTTCTTCCCCCCCCACCCCCCTATCATTCCCTTCATCTTCAAGACACACTCCCTGTCTGAATTCCACCCTTCCCTTGTCTCTCCGATTCAATGATTGAAAGAAAGTGGTAGAAGGACCGAGCTGACTTCTTGCGATAATCAGTCTGCCTTTCTTTCTTTATAGCATCCCCCTGCCACACTCACCCTCCTCTCCCAATGTCAGCGTGCGCTCATACGCATGCATTGTGTGTGTGTGTGTGTGTGTGTGTGTGTGTGTGTGTGTGTGTGTGTGTTGTGTGTGTGTGTGTGTGTGTGCGTGCGTGCGTGCGTGTGTGTGTGTGTGTGTGTGTGTGTGTGTGTGTGTGTGTGTGTGTGTGTGTGTGTGTGTGTGCGTGCGCGCGCGCGCGTGTGTGTGTGTGCGTGTATGTGTGTGTGCGTGTGTGTTTGCGTGTGTTTGCGTGTGTGTGTGTGTGTGTGTGTGTACAGTTACAGGTTGGCTACAGGTGCGTTCAAAGAGTGCAAAGATTTAAATGCATGTGACAGGAAACATGTACGGATGTGCTCACATACAGACTTACGAACTATGCAACCCTCCCTCTCCTCTCGCCCTCTTCCTCACCCCCCCCCCCCCCCCCTATCTACCCCTCCCTACGCTCCCTTCTCGACCCAACCCTGCTCCTCACGTCTGTCTTCCACTCTTCATAAACCACATATTCTCTGTTGAGAAAGAGAGAGAGAGCTGTTTTCTGCAGTGGACTTTGTCTTCCACCCACCTTTCCATTCCTCCCACCCCCAAACCACACACCTTTCTTTCCCTACCTAATTTCCCAGCTACTCTCTGTTTAGTTTGAGTTGTTTGTTCAGCTGCCGAGTTAAAAGAAAAAGAAGAAAAAAACTCTTGGGAAAGATGGGTTTCTGTACCTGCAAGAGGCATCTCTGTGGTGTCTGCAGTAGACGATCCACACATCCCATGGTGGTTCATCACCAGTCGCTGTTTTGACTGACACGAACACAGCGTGAGCATCTGGAGGGCAGTGTCCGGGCCAAGTCTAACATTGTGTTAGGTTTATTTATGGAGTAGTGGGTGGCGAAAAAAAAAAGAAAAGAGTAGAGAGAGAGAGAGAGAGAGAGAGAGAGAGAGAGAGAGAGGAGAGTGTGAGCTTGTACAGTTTGCGTGAGTATGTGCTCTAACTCTAAAGGTTTACTCCTAATCTCCTTACCACGCCCAAGAATGTTGGGGATCAGAGAAATGGGGAGGGGAGGCTGAGGAGGGGATAGGGGGAGGAGGACTACGCAGACACTATAACAGGATACTGTGTACTTCCACCAGAAAGAGTAAAGGTCAGACACACTTTCAGACGTCCGACACCTGACTCCAGTCGCTGGACAGGGCAGCCCAATAACAATCATACCCTTGTCAGGAGCTGACAGCAGTCTGGAACACTACACAAACCCAAGCATCCCTGGAATAGAATCCCCTTCCCCCAACACACACACACACACACACACACACACACACACACACGTGCGCGCGGACACACACACACACACACACACACACACACACACACACACACACACACTCACTCATACTACAGACTTCCTCCCCTGCCCATCGACATTCACAGCCAAAACGAGAAAGGTATGGGTTTGAGAGAGACTTGATAATGGAGAAGAGTGAGAAGGGGTGCAGGCTACATAGTAGGCCTACTCTTGGCAACGGACAATTTACCGCATGCCATATAGTTGTGGATTTATGTATGAGAGTTGTCTGTTGGTTTCCATCAGCAAAAGTGGGTTCTGTTCTTGTCTTGTATATGTTAACACTAGAGTTAAAAAAAAAAGCGAACACCTGTTTCTGTTGTCCATGTGTGTGTGTGTGTGTGTGTGTGTGTGTGTGTGTGTGTGTGTGTGTGTGTGTGTGTGTGTGTGTAGTAGTAGTAGTAGTAGTAGTAGTAGTAGTAGTAGTAGTAGTAGTACTTTAATTTAACGTCTTTTCACAAACTATGTGATATTAGACAAGAAAGGAGAGATAGACAGGCAAATAGAAGGATATAGATAGAGTTTGTTCATATTGCTTACAAGTGTGTGTGTGTGTGTGTGTGTGTGTGTGTGTGTGTGTGTGTGTGTGTGTAGGGAGGGGCTGGGAGTGAGTGGAGGGTGGTGTACATAACATCAGAAAACAATTAAACAGGCAAACGAATAAACAAGCAAACCTACACACCCTATCAATATCAGATTAAAGCAAATACCTGACTGGGCTACAAATCAGGCACAAAGTAACTTTCAAAGCAAAATCAATATCAGAAAAAAATATCTGTCACAGACATGCCTGATAAATGTGGCAGAAATGCCTTGAGAGGCGCACATTCGAACAAAACATGATCTCTGGTCAGTTTTGTTTCCCCGCATATGCATTTTGTTGCAGAGCTATATTTAGTTCTAAAAGCATCCAGTTTCAATCGATGAAATATTGAAACGAAGTTTCTGTAGTGATGCATATCATAAATGTACAGATTTTGAATGCTTTTGAAATGATCAATACTAAAAAGAGGATTATTTTGTGTCTGAACATGAGCAGCTTTGTCTAACTGTGTGTGTGTGTGTGTGTGTGTGTGTGTGTGTGTGTTCGTGCGTGCGTGTGTTTTTGTGTGGGTGCATGCGTGCGCAGTATGTGTGTGTGTGTGTGTGTGTGTGTGTGTGTGTGTGTGTGTGTGTGTGTGTGTGTGTATGCGCGCGCGCGAGCGCGCGCGCCCGCACGAGCCTGTGGTACCGAAGGTTTAGCATTAGTGTTTCTCCTAGCCATTACAATTGCTAGTACGTATCGATAGAACTTTCCATCTGTACTCCGTTGATACAAAGGCTGCAAAGGTCCTTGCCAGTCATTCCCCCTTCCTGTATTTTACATACCCCTTTCACAGGTTAGTCGAGTAGGAAAAGGAAGCCAGTTACCGCCCTTGCTTATTTTGTCTTTGTCAGGAGAGGAGGAGGACGAGGGCGGGGAGGGGGTGGGGGTGGGGAGGGCGGGGGCAATAGGGTGTAAGGTCTTTGGTTGAGTGCGCGGGTATGCAGGGATGTGGTGAAAGTAAATGTGGGCGGCGGTGGAAGTGGGCTCTCTCTCTCTCTCTCTCTCTCTCTCTCTCTGTGTGTGTGTGTGTGTGTGTGTGTGTGTGTGTGTGTGTGTGTGTGCGCGCGTGAGGTGTGTGTGTGTGTGTGTGTGTGTGTGTGTGTGTGTGTGTGTGTGTGTGTGCCTGCGCGCACACGCACGCGTATTGTGTGTGTGTGTGTGTGTGTGTGTGTGTGTGTGTGTGTGTGTGTGCAATTTCAAAGCTTAACAACGGGTAACTTTTCAAATGTTGTGGCCTATGGCTTCATCAAACTAATCATTAACAATATTTACACATTGCCATAACATTACACACAATGTCGTTAGCGTCACGGAGAAACAGGCCTTCTCCTCCACAAACGTCAGTTGATTCGTCAGCAGTCAAACGCTTCCTGATCAGTGATGGTTGAATGGGAAATGATGACATTATTCCATCATATCAGCAATGCAGGCGTTTCTGCAGGATCCTTCACTACATGGAACAATGCCATAAAGTCCCGGTGCGATTGGCTCCGGTGCCTGCCAGCTTGCGAACAGCAATTGATATCTGAACGCAGAAAATGCCACTGTCTTACTCTTCATCTATACTGGCACTGGCCCCAATGGGGCAACTGC
>JADBJO010004142.1:169285-171785 GCA_016801955.1 Conus betulinus | reverse complement strand
GAAAGAAAAAAAAAAGAAAAAAAAAAAAAGAAAAAAAAGAGGAAATATCAATTAAACTAAACAACAACAACAACAACAACAACAACAACAAAAATGAAACCCGAGCTCGTGTGTGTTTCGAACTCGTGACTTTCAGCTCCGCAAACAAACGCTCTAATCATTTGACTACAGGCCATCTTTTGACAGCAAAGCTTTACACGAACCACAGAGGAAGAAAGAAAGAAATAACATTACAAAGAACAAATAAATAACATTACAAAGAACAAAGAAATAACATTACAAAGAACAGTATTCAAGATGCAGTGTTTTTTGTTGCTTTTCTTTTTTTTTTTTTTCTCAAAGACGAACACAGACCATACATGTGCATGGTGCATGATCATTTTATACAAAGTGACATCAGCATCTCAAAACTGAAAACAGAACTTAAACTAAGGCAGTTTCGTTTTTTTTTTCTCTCAGTCTTAGTCACAAGCTGCTTTAACAACAGAAATGTCCGCTCTTTTTTTTGCCCTATTCACCTGCATGAGCCACATTTCCTTTCTTAAACGAGTATTCTGCGCTGTTCTGGAACCAGTTGACAAAAGTTATTAGGTGTGTCGGACAGGTGTCATCGAATTTCCCTGGGGGAGGAAGCTGAAGACAGGTGAGCTACTGGCCTAAGGAAAGACTGAAAGGGAAAAAAAGGACGCTTGAAAGAAAGAAAGAAACGATATTTAAACTGCAGGGAGTGTGCATATGGAGGAAAAAGTTGAGTTGGGAAAAGAAGAAAGAAAAACAAGATCGAAGTGACAGGCGTGAGACCGAAGATGGCAGGAGTGACACCGAGAATTGGGAAAGAAATGAAGTGAAAATAAGAGGCAGAAGTTAAGACAAAAGAAAACAACAGGCGGAGAGAAGTAGAGAAATGAATCAAGTTTCGTGTGTCTTGGACGGTATTTAGCGACTGGTGACGAACGACAAGTAATTTAATAAACTGTTCGTTTGGATGTTTCGCCAGGGAAAAATTTCTTTGACAAAAAAAGTACGTTTTAACTTCCTTTGAAAGCACCTATGTTTCTTTCCCCCAACCTCCATGCGCTCTTTGTTCCTGTTCTGTTTGTGAGCTATTTATGCTGCACTGAATGACAAAAGTCAGTGACCTGTCTACAAGAAACGTTTCTTATATTTTCAACAGGATGATATTTAGTTTTCATTTGTTTTCTGAAGTATACGGCTCTTTAAGCTCAACATCATGCGCATTTCATCCAGTTTTGCAAAACGTTTCTGGCAATGCGAAAAATAGAGCAAAAAAAAAAAAAAATTATTTGTCTATAGACAGAGATAATATCAGTGAAACGCTCAGAACGCACACTGAAGAAACCGAATTAGAGATGAAGATGAATAAGCATCGTCTTCGTTTGCCGTGATATTCTGTTTCAACAACTTCGTCTCCGTTAGGGCTTATTTCAGTCCGAACCATATTTTTGTAAACAGCTGTTCTGTGTGCTTTTTCTGCTCTGACTGGCGTCGGGCAATACTTGGGTAGGAATGATCCTATTGCGAACCGATTCTCTTGCGAACCGATCCTCTCTTTGCTAACAGCCCAGCATCACACCCTTCTCCTACACATCCTCCCCCATCGTATTGCCATTCCACACCCCCATTACCCCCTTCTTTTCTCTTACTCTTCTAATCTCTTCATATGTTGCTGTCGATTGGCTTATATGAAGCGTACATGCGTCTGTTTCCACGTGTGAAATAACACAAACCGATGACACCCACTTACGGTGCGTCGGTGTGTGCGTGCGTGTGAGTGAGTTTGTGTGTGTGTGTGTGTGTGTTGCAGAGAGTGGAAATCTGGTGGTCGTTTCATGCACCTGTCACAGGACGTTATAATTTATGGGGTATGAGCGACACATTGTTAGACTTCCTTTCTGACCCCTCGCACTGGAGGACAACATTCATCTTGTTTGTCTCGCAGATGAAGAAGTGCCAAGGCGTTGAATCAGAGACTAGCTTGTCAATACATCTCTTTGCTTTTCCATCTCTGTCTCCTTTATTGACGTAGGTGCATCGGGCTTCACGATTCGCTGATTTACGTTTATTATTATTATTATAATTACTATTATTATTATTATTTTGCGATTGGTGCCTAACAAGAGCACAATTGACCTTCGGCGAGTGGTGAGAAAAGGTGGAGGGAGGGGGAGGGGAGATTTTTTGTGCCCGTTTCTTCTTTCACTTTGTTACTTTTATTTTTCTTCGTTTCTCTTTCTTTTCTCCTTGCTAGTTTCTCTTTTCCGCAATTTGTTTTCGTCTTTTTTTTTTTTTCGTTGCTCCACTCTTTTTTTTCCATTTTTTTTTCTTTGCTCCATTCTTTCCTTGTTTCTTTTTTCTCATCTTTCTTATTTTCCTTTTTTTTCTTCGTCTCATTTATTTCTTCTTTGAGTGTTAATTCTTTTTTCTCTCTTCCTTTAGGTCCTTTTCAATTTTTTCCCCTCCTTTCTTTATTTCTGTATTT
>JADBJO010004142.1:156785-164285 GCA_016801955.1 Conus betulinus | reverse complement strand
ATGTGTGATGATTTTTGTTGATTTAAAAAAAAAAAATCCAGTTGATGTGTATGTATATGTGTACGTTAAAAGTTATGGTCATGGAACATGAAAGAAATTATGAGGAAAAACAAACAATGCAAAACAAAAACAAAACACAAAACACCATAAACAATGCCAGAAAAGAACACCGATTAAAAAAAAAAAAGAAATAGCGCGTCAAACTATTACCCATTTTCATCGCATAGCTTGGAGGCTCCCTTCTCACTCCTTGTGTTCGTTTTTTTTTTAATCCGAATCTCAAGAAAATTTTATGATTTAAAAGCAGTGGAATAAACTTTTTTATTTGTAGTGAATGAGCAAAATGTTCATGTAATGCAAGTGGATTAATTTTGTTGTCGTTGTTGTTTCCGTTTTTGAAATAGATTTTTCGACAAAATGTTTGCGTGTTACTTTTCTCTCTTGATGCCAGGGACTCTTTTACAGAAGTGAAGTGGATGCGGCACACAGAATCCCAGATTATTATTTCATCCGGGAATAATAATCACCCAGACCACAGAGGTTCAGTGGAAAGGCGGAAAAAAAAAAAACCACCAAAAAAAAACAAAACAACAAAACTTAACCAATAACAAAACGAAAAAAAAAAAAAAAAAAAAAAAAAAAACGTGCTCCTCGCAAGACTGGAACCACGAATCCGATTTTCTTTGGCTTGCCAGGCGAGTGCAGTATTCACAAGGCTACCTTGTCATCTATGTTTCCCAACGATGCTTCTTTGGTGCAACATAATTTGTAAATAAATAAATACAATCTGAAAGAGCAGTTTGAGTTTTGAAGCTGTTTTGTTGGAGGTATATCACAGGAGAAAGTACCCTCGGCAAAATGTTGGGCCAGAAGACTGTTGCGTGGGTGGTGCGGAAAATGAACGATCATCGCGATCCACCCGCTTGTCCGGTGTTGTTTGATGAAAACTGCTCGCAACAACTTGTCCACTGAGGCGACGGAACACTGCAAGGCACGGCGTTTGCGTGAAGCGTCCGAGAGCGTGCATTCTACTAGAGCAAAATGGCAGCTATCGTCGCAGGTTTTGGTCCGTAATGGTGCATTGTGACGGTACCGAGGTCACATGTATGACAGGCACCAGATCATTAATAACTTAAGGATGCAGTGATATACAGTATTTGGACTTGAAGTCTAAACTTAGTTTAAGAATTATTTCATTTACAGAGAGAGAGAGAGAGAGAGAGAGAGAGAGAGAGAGAGAGAGAGAGAGAGAGAGAGAGAGAGCGAGCAGATTTGAAAACAACTTTTATGTTCATCTCTGATTATTTACAATCCACTGTATTTCTTACTTTGTTGCAAAAATTACTTGCCAGGTATTCTGTTGCTGAATTCTTGGCCTCGCGTCAATGTGGTTGTCATCAAAAAACGATCTTCGACAAGATTGCACAAACCGCTGCGTCGCCATTATTGCTTGGTTGTCACAGAGCACAGTGTGCCCTGACCGGTGGAATGTGCATGGCAGCAAGCCGCTCTGGCTACAAAACAAGTGGCTGGTATTTGGAACTGTTTTCTTCGGCCGTCTGTCTGGGATCTGTCTTACCAAATGGCCTTCAGATCATCCGGTCTGAAACGACGCTTTTCACCATATTAAGAATTTCAGTTGGGCTGCTCTACTTTCATTCTCTGTTACATTTTCAAGCGAGGTACGGCCATACATTGTCCTGTTAATCTTATTGTTTCTTTGCGCACGATGCGTAATTCGAGAAACACATTCAACGACTTGCCCTTCGTTGAAATGGTTCATGCGCTGAAAAAGCTTCAAAACACATATTTCGTGCAAAAGTCTGTGAAACAGGTATCCTCTGTGCTGCAAAGCTTATTTTAGTATAAAAACATCGTTTTGTGATTCTCATGAGACTTAGGCTTACAAATGGCTTATAAACACAAATGAAACGGGAAAGGTACAGTGAGAAGAAGACCTCACTTCGCGATATTACTCAAGCCGTCAAATCTAAGTGTGATTTCATTGCTCGTGTCTTACTTTCTATCTTTCCCTGTTTTTGTCTGATATAACTAGTAGAGGGCCTTATTGCTGAAACATGTCGCATGTTGTCTTGCACATTGATCAGTTCGACTGCAGGTCCAGAAACCTTTATATTTAATCATTCATCTTATTTATTTGATTATCTATCTTTTTATTTATCTGTTTATCTATTTTTTTTCTCTGTTTAATTTTTTTTTCTTGCTAATACCTTTTGGCTTTCCCATTCTAATTCCAGAAAGCCAGGGGAGTCCACAAGACCCGTCAGACTGAACATAAAATGCTACTTTGTCGTGCCAGAAATAAGATAAGACTGCCACTGACAAATCATTGCAGTGACAAGAGACTGGCCAGTCACAGTGTTTGGATACATATGAATAAAGACCGACGTCGAGACGTAATATTGAGATCTAGCGATGTAGTCATCTTGTGTGTCGGACACCTATCATGCTGGCATTACACAGGGGAACTCATGTGGTTGTTATTCTTTCAGGATAGCGCCATCTTTCGTGACTTTTTTCTTTCTTTCTTTCTTTTTTTTCTTTCCTGTTTTGCAATGCGCTGTGAGTTCGCCTAGGAATATACCAGTGGAAATGTCTCCTTTTAGAGATACTTTCATTTTGTCCCCGTCAGCAGAATATGCTTAATAAAGTATAGCTTGGTGCGTCCATGCACGCGCGTGCGCGCGCGCGCGCGCGCGCGCGCGCGTGTGTGTGTGTGTGTGTGTGTGTGTATGTGTGTGTGTGTGTGTGTGTGTGTGTGTGTGTGTGTGTGTGTGTGTTTTCAACGTGAATTGAACAGTTTCTCAACAACAAATGATGAGTTAACACAAACAGGAAAAAAAAAATGTGACCATTCGTTTATTTATTCATTGTATCCGTCTTTACCACCAAGAAATTCAGACTTTGTGCAGCTGGGAATTTTCTGATGTGTATGCGCGCACGCGCGCGCGCGCGCGCGTGTGTGTGTGTGTGTGTGTGTGTGTGTGTGTGTGTGCGCGCGCGTGCGTGCGTGCGTGCGTTTGTGCGTTTGTGTGTGTGTGCGCGCGCGCGCGCGTGTGTGTGTATGTATGTATGTATGTGTGTGTGTGTGTGTGTGTGTGTGTGTGTGTGTGTGTGTGTGTGCATGCATGCCTGCGTGCGTGTGCCCCTAAGTGCTTGTTTGTGGTTTTCTTAAAGCATTCCTTCATGATGATGCTATGACGAAACGTTCGTGTTCTCATTATCACAATATTTGACTGTTTTGAATGCGTGCGATTTGTTCCGATTCATTTGAGGAATCCTGCTGCGTACATTGAAAGAGAGGAAGACACTGGAAATGGAAAAGATAATAAATCCATCTGGTAAAAGGAAACGTTCTGTACTTGTTTCTTTTTCTCCCTCTCATAATCATTTGTATGAGTGCACTGAGAGTGACTGTTTCCACAGTCAGTAGTGGTCACTGTAATGATGCTCTGCTGCTGCTGCTGCTGCTGCTGCTGCTGATAATGGTAATGACAAGGTTGATGATAGTAATAGGGATGGTGTGACAGCAGTTTATACGGTGAGCACAATGGAAAACGAGTATATTTCCAGTGTGTGTGTGTGTATGTGTGTGTGTGTGTGTGTGTGTGTGTGTGTGTGTGTGTGCGTGCGTGCGTGCGTGCGTGCGTGCGTGCGTGCGTGCGTGCGTGCGTGCGTGTGTGTGTGTGTGTGTGTGTCTGTGTCTGTGCGTGTGTGTCTGTGAATCCTAAACGTGCGTGAACCGTGTACAAGATTTTTTTGTTCGTTTATTTGGTATGCCTAAGTATGCGCGTAAGATCATATGCATGCGACTAAAGGGGTTGACCAGTACAGATGCTGTCATACATGTGTAATGTATATGTTCAGTCAGATCAGTTAAAGGAAAGTCAGTTACTTACGATAGTCAGTTACTTACAGTAAATAAACAAGAAAATCAGATCAAACGCACCTGCCCGAGACACTCACTAAAGAGAAATAATGTGTTAAAAGTTGAACAAGCGGAATGCAAAATTTTCGTGTGATGTTACGTGCATCTGCAAACGACTTATTTCTATGCGCAGCCTGTTTGTGCACTGCCCCGTTTTAACGAACAGGTACGAGGAAAAAGGCCTTAATATTGAAAACTATTAACATATAAGCCATATCTCGTATGGTCCACGCCTTGCAGCTGTTATTGCCGAAAGAGAAATTGCTGAACAACAGTGCGGAACATATGTAGAGACATTAGGTGTTTTTTATATTACGACCCTGCCTCTAAATAAGAGGTTCATGCCATCCTTGGCAACCTCAGAACTAGTAAGAATGCTAGACCTGAAAACATTGCCATTGAGATATCAAAACATGGCGGTGATCCAGTTGTAAATTTTATTGACATTTGCTTCAGTAGCCCGTTTGATTTGGGAATCACCCCCACCCCACCCACCCCCCTCCCCACCCCGCCCCTTCGGTCCCTAGAATGGATGAACCTGTTTTTTTTCACCAAAACACAAGAAAAGAGATGAAAGCCAGAAAATAATTAACGAGAATTACCTGCCTGGCTTCAGCGAGACATTACCTAGTATCAGCATGACAGATTCAAATTATTTTCAACTACGCAGTTAAAGTTTGAGGTCATATAAAGTGAACACTCAAAAGCTGAAAACACTGCGGACTTTTTAACCATAAATAGGCAACTGACCCCACCTCGCCCACCCCCTCCACTCATGCATGCTTCAAACAATCAATCGCACAGGGACACTGGAAGATGTGCATGACTGAAAACCTCAAGGTAATGCAACTCAATACTGATTAAAAAAACCCCAAAAAACAAAAACTTGATTCACAAAAAGTGCAGATGGCATTTCATCCAAGGAAAATATTTTGCATGGCATAATGGTAAACGAACATACCGTTGATTACGTAAGCAAAACAGAGCTGTTCAATGTATAACATTACATTCCCTCCTTACCCCCTTCCCCTCCAATTCCTCCAAATTACACACACACACACACACACACACACACACACACACACACACACAGATGCACACGCACTTCTGCACACGCACACACGCACACACACACACACACACACACACACACACACACACACACACACGTGCACACACACACACACACACACACACACACACACACACACACACACACACACACTACACACACACACACACACACACACACACACACACACACACACACACACACACGTGCACACACACACACACACACACACACACACACACACACACACCACACACACACACGCACACACAAACAAAAACGCGCATACATGCCTGCTCTCTCTCTCTCTCTCTCTCTCTCTCTCTCTCTCTCTCTCTCTCCATCAGGATGGTCATTGACTGTAACGGGCCGGCCACATTGCTATTTACCAGCATTGTAAAACTGGAGTGTTGACTGGGTTCATCACCGTGAATTTCTCTCAGTCTTGTCTGTTTGCTTCTTTCATTCAGTCTAGATAGTTTGTTTTTTGTTTTGTCTGCGTGTAACTGGAGCTTTAGGGGGGTGATGGATTAGTGGTTTCATTGACACAAGTTACACTAGCGTTCTTCACTTTGGGTTTTGGGATCTCCAGGAACAGGAAAAAACACCAGCATTGATGCCTGACACTGGCCTGTTATCCGGCGATTTCTCACAGCATGGATAAACAGGACTGTCGAGCTGGGATTCTATGTGGCTGTCTACTGGGGGGTCGGCGAGAGACAGGTGTTACCTGGTGTCTGGCTTTCCACGTCACTGGGTATGGCAGGGTGGAGAGGGGATCGCTTCTCATCGTTAGACACCGGGTCAAGACCATGCTGGTAAAATAGCAATGTGGCCGGCCCGTTACAGTCAATGACCATCCTGATAGAGTGGTGGAGAGCCTGTCAATTGTTTCTTGGAACATTGATGGTCTAGCTAACAAACTTGCTGACTCGGACTTTACTAATTTTGTTCAAAGTTTTGACGTCATATGCCTTATTGAAACATTTCTTCATGAGTCCTTTGATTTAGATTATCACTTTAAGAATTTTGACAAATTTAGAACTAAAGCACTTAAGCATTCAATTATGGGTCGCAGATCTGGTGGACTTCTGTTACTAATCAACAAAGCATTTAATAAGTTTATTAAATTTATAGAAGTTTTTATCGATCATGTTGTTTGTGTAAAAGTGTCTAAGGATATGCTAAAAGTTGACCATGACATTTTGTTTATTTTTGTCTATATTCCACCAACAGGTTCTGTGTTTTACCAGTCATCAAATTCTGTATGTCACATTGAAGCTTTAGAAAAATTGCATCATGGACCTAAGCAATCGTTTCCCACAGGCTCAAATAGTATGTAGTGGAGATTTTAATGCTAGAACTGCAGACCTCCAAATAGCTTTCCCTGATATGACCGATTTGTTTGCTGATCCAGTTCATCCCATTAATCCTTTTAAGAAATCACGTTCAACAGATGATCCAGTACTCAATGCTTTTGGTGAACACCTCTTAAACCTGTGTGCTTGTTTTGATTTGTGTATTGTAAATGGATCCAACCACGGTAGTTACAGTGGAGACTTCACCTTTATATCTGTCCATGGTTCTAGTGTGATAGACTACTTTCTCATTTCGTACGTACGACTTACTACCGAACGTCAAAAGTTTTTCTGTGTGTTGTAGAATTGAATCTGTGCACATGCCTATTAAGTTAGAACTTTCAGGCAGACAGTCCCCACCATCACCCACTAACACTAATGATAAATTCACTGCCTGGAATAGAGACAAAAATGAGGCTTTTGTTGCTAGCAAGGCCACTCACTTGTTCTCGTGTAACGTTGAATATGCCACCAGTTTGATTGATACATGTATTAACAAAGCATTGTCTGAATTTACACAATGTTTGATGAATGCTAGTGCCTGCATGCGTCAAACTAAATCCTTATGCATTTAAAGCCAGGGTAGTTACAGACTCCTGGTTTGACAAGGAATGTCAGGAAACCAAAGTCAATGTTAGAAAAGCACTAGCGGCCAGTAATAAATCTGGACTTCCCCAGGATAAACTAATTTATCTTCAATTAAGACGGGATTATGGCCAATTAAAATATTGTAAAAGCCACAATTTCAGAGTTGAGCGTATTAACTCTCTGTTAAAGGCTGCTAACGATTCCCAAACCTTCTGGTCGGAAATTAACAAATACCGTAAACGGTCGCCGACGGTAAATGATATTTCTCAGGTTGAATGGTTTAACCACTTCGATAACCTACTAAATACTGGAGTCATTACGTCTGAGGAATGTTTGGCATCTGAGGTTCCAGAAGCAGTTTCTGACCCAGTCTTAGACGGTGCTATTACTACTTGAGGAGGTTATAAAAGCAATTAAAAGTCTCAAGTGTGGGAAGGCAGCTGGTCCAGATGGTCTCATTAGTGAAGTTATAAAAGCAGCAGGAGATGCAGTTGTTCCTTTCCTTGTCATTTTCTCAATAAAATATTCAGAGA
>JADBJO010004142.1:149285-151785 GCA_016801955.1 Conus betulinus | reverse complement strand
TGGGACTGCATAACAGGGCTGCGCGCTAACTCTGAAATTGCATAACAGGGCTGCGCGCTAACTCTGAGACTGCATAAAAGGCTGCGCGCTAACTCTGAAATTGCTTAACAGGGCTGCGCGCTAACTCTGAGACTGCATAACAGGGCTGTGCTCTAACTCTGAGACTGCATGACAGGGCTGTGCACTAACTCTGAGACTGTATAACAGGGCTGTGCTCTAACTCTGAGACTGCACGATAGGACTGTACGCTAACTCTGAGACTGCATAGCAGGGCTGTGCTCTAACTCTGAGACTGCACGATAGGACTGTACGCTAACTCTGAGACTGCATAACAGGGCTGTGCTCGGTGCTCATTTCCATGTGTGTCCCCAGTGTTTCAAAAAGTCCCGAAAGCTTCAGACATCTCCCAGTGTTGGTCAGGAAACTTGAGCAGCACTCTACGAAATGTATCTTCCATGTGGATGAAACTCGTCCGTGTATTTCCAGTCTCCCCATTAGAGTCCATCGCAAACTCAAGTCTACATCGGAGCTTTCCAGTTCAAGGGAGTCTTCGAACATGTCGAAGAGAGGAAGAGGGGGTACTGCGGGAAGAAAATGCCGCATTGGCCCCGGGTCTGCCCGTGGGTGCTGTGATCAAATGTGCTGACAACGCCGGCGCGACGACGAACCTTTACGTGATTGCTGCGCACAGGATCAAAGGGCCACTTGACCCATCTCACCGCTGCTGACGCAGGGCCATGTTTGTAGCCACTGTCAAGAAGGGGAAGCCTGAGCTCCGGAAAAGGGTAATAATGCAAGCAGTGGTGATCAGACAGACAGAGAAAGCCCATGAGCAGAACGTGTGTGTTTGAGGACAACGGGTGTGTGATAGTCAACAACAACAAGGG
Organism: Conus betulinus; assembly: GCA_016801955.1. NCBI lineage: Eukaryota > Metazoa > Mollusca > Gastropoda > Neogastropoda > Conidae > Conus > Conus betulinus. Next base: position 150,898 of record JADBJO010004142.1, on the reverse strand, counting down.
CGAATTGAAAGGCAGCGCTATCACAGGCAAACGAGTGCGCCAGTTCGTGGCCCAGGATCGCAAGATTAAAAGAAATGAACAAAAACCAAACAAACAAATCACACACACACACACACACACACACACACACACACACACACACACACACACACACACACACACACACACACACACACACACACACACACACACACACACACACACACACACCGAAAATAAAAAAACAAAAACAAAAAAAACACACACCAAACAAACTCTGCGAAAGAGCCGGTTTGGGCCAAACACTCTCACAAAAGAATGGCTTTAATACGAATCCCAGCGTGTAAGACGCGACACTAACCATTGCACCAGCACCCCGTCCGTTTTTGAAGTGTTAACATGCTGAGCGTTTTGTCTCTCTGTTCGATGCATTCCAGACCCATTGACCCTGCATGGCGCGAGACCAGAAACCCCAGAGACACAGGGACGACAAACGGAGCAGAGGTACTTAATCTTGCTGACAGTTGATTAATTCAGCACATGAATCAGACCGTCAGGAGTGCTGGGCAGCTGCTTGATTTTGGGCAGCTTTGGGGTGCCTCGGCCATTTTTATCGTGTGACATGCCTCAAGGGAAACAGCCACGAAACAATAGTAGCATTTTTGTTTTGTTTTCTTACCTCCCCTAAGGAAATTAAACATTTTCACCTGCGTCTGTTTGTTTGTTTGTTTGTCTGTCTGTCTGTCAGCAAGATTAAACATTTCCTATTCAACCGATTACAATGAAACTTGCATGAAACATAGACTATGGTCCAGAAACGAACTTATTTGAACGTTAATGCAGAATCGAATCAAGAGCAGATCCTTTCCCTTCCCCCCCCTTCTCTTCCGACACTTTTGTAAACTTCACAAGGAAAGATGAAATGGGTTTCAATTTTTGAGAAATTAAGCTCTATAGATATATCGTCATTCATTTTTAAGGACTTGTAAAATTTGGTGCAGATTCCTATTACATCCCGTATCCAGTGGGAATCTCTGTTCTCCTCAGTTTCATTCTACTTTGATTTCTTATTTTGTTTTACTTACTTCCCTTTTGGAGGGGGTTGGGGGGTGGGGTGGGGGGGTGGGGGGGGGGGGTGGGGGGCGGAAAGGTGGAGTGGATGAAGTGTGGAGCTGTTTAGAAAACATCTTTCAGTGGAAAACACAATTGTCTGACATTTCTAAACCACTGTCACAACATGAGTTGCGAGCAAAAGTCTCCCCCACACACCCGATTTAAATTTCAGTTACATGGCTCCTCAAGTATTCACCCCCACCCCTTCAACCCTCCCCCGTGTACCTCACTTCCTTCCTTCCCCCTCCCTCTCTCTCTTTCTCTACCCCCCCCCCCCCCCCCCCCCCCACGATTACATTGAGCACGGGATATATGTTTTGTTGTGCATTCATGTGCAGTCTTTGAAGAGGTTTGTCTTCAAAAAGGTTTTTTCTTCCATGCTCAAAGACAAGCCACCCCCCCCCCCCAGCCCAAAAAAACAAACAACAAAAAAAAAAAACAAAACAAAAAAAAAAAAACTCGTCAATTCTTCATGTTGTCGACACCCAAACGGAGAGGAAGTCGGGGGTGATAATTAAAAA
>JADBJO010004142.1:144285-146785 GCA_016801955.1 Conus betulinus | reverse complement strand
GTGTGTGTGTGTGTGTGTGTGCGTGTGTGATTGTGTGTGTTCGAGCTAGATTGTTTGTTCACGACAATGGGTGAAAACGACATGCAGAAGAGAGAGAGAGAGAGAGAGAGAGAGAGAGAGAGAGAGAGAGAGAGAGAGAATGGTTAAATCAAAAGGGGCCTTGGTCAAGTTACGAAAGAAATGCATTAACCTCTGTCAGCTGCGGTGGTAAATGAAGGGAGGGAACTATTGAATTCAAAAGGGCCTGGGCCTGTTTTTGCAGGAAGATACAACTTTGATAGATGTGAGCGGCAAAACAAAAAAACATCCCACAAACTGACATGCTGATCACAAGTTGAACTAACTATATCAAGTAAATGGCACTGTTTCCCCACTTCATTGCCTGATGAAGCAGGTCTTTTTTTTTAATGCAATATTAACGAACGAATGTGTTCAATATAAGTTGCTCTGTAACTGGTTTTGTGTGTGGAAGCTTGGGCGCTAAGAGTTCTTCAGCTTCACACACACACACACACACACACACAACACACACACACACACACACACACACACACACACACACACACACACACACACACACACACACACAGAGAGAGAGAGATAGAGAGAGAGAGAGAGAGAGAGAGAGAGAGAGAGAGAGAGAGAGAGAGAGAGAGAGAGAGAGCAACTATTACTCCGCACTGCATTCACAGAGTGCTTGTCGCACAAATCAGAAAACCAATAAGAAGACGGTATGATTTGTGGTGCCTTGGAGACAAAAAATGACCACACACAGTGAAAGTGAAGACTTCTTTGTCAACCTCTAGCCCTGCGCGAAAGCATTCTTCATGCTCTTTTTTTTTTTTCCTCCCCAGAATGAAGTGGATCTTAGCGTGTTTAATCTGAATCAATTTGCTTTCTGTCTCAGTCTCTTTTATTTACGTACACAATCTCTCAATGTGTGTGACGGGCTATGCGATTAATTGAATCGTGCCAACTTTCTAGCGATTGGTAGATATCCACATCTCGTTCTCCCTTTGCTTTGCTTGCGATTCCAGTAAGACAGGGACCGTAGAATGAAGGGTAAGCCAGCTGTGGCAAGTGCGCTTCATTAGGGCTTTCGTGGACTTGCGGACAGAGCTGCTGTTGGACAGGCGCGTGGGGGACATTTACGTACAGCCTAGTACGGTTCCTGAACCAGTCTGAGGACCTTAGCCTTTTTCCTTCTCGGAAATGTAACCACAGATTGAAACTGGAACAGACTGATTATAGCAATGCCGACAATTCTTCCTACCAGTCGCAAGCAATTTCACTGAATTCGGTAAATCACGTACCATCCCGACATAGAAGAATTATATCAGTATTTGTAAGGAAAGGAGACAGGTAAGAAATGAAATCGAAATTTGAAAATATACAGTTTGTAAGTCAGTTTCTTCCCGATTACTATTCACGTCATCATCCATGAAAACAAGATAAACGTTGGATTTAAGGACAAACATAAGCTCACACACACACACACACACACACACACACACACACACACACACACACACACACACACACACACACACACACACACACGCACGCACGCACGCACGCACGCACGCACACACACACACACACACACACACACACACACACACACACACACACACACACACACACACCAGGAACACATACAGACTCTTCAAGAAGCCAAAAACCTGTGTGTAGTTGAGGATATTCACAATCAGGTCAAAGCTGTGAAAGGCCACATACATTGTAGACTCCGCCGCGCATACTAGATTATTCTCGAATACCTAATAGTTGACAACCCTGGCAGTGACAAAGAAGTCTTTGTAGACTTACATCTAGTCTCAGCGAGCAGAGGCGGTTAGTATTTCCCCTCCAAAGGTGGAGAGGACGCTTGTTACAAATTCTAAGATCAAAGTAGAAACCTGCTCCGTTTACAAACACAAGCACCTTCTCTGTGGCAGGGGTCAAACAGCTGTTGAAAAGACTGGACGCTTTGACAGAATAGTTTCTTAACTCCTAAAGCAGTTAGCGGACAAAACTGCCTCTGCGCTGTTTCTTCTGTACTAGTCCTCGGTTAACACTGGCACTGTCAACAGGAATGGAGAATAACAAACGTCTCATCTGTCTTCAAGAAGAGTGAAAGGGAACAATCGCCCTATCTCAGTCCTATGGATTTTTCAAGTAAAAGTCTGAAACGCATTGCCATTAGCGTGATTATGGAACTTGTCAACTTGTCCATGTTTTGAGATACGAACAACACGGATTTAAGCGAGAATGATCATACTGAAGTCAGCTACTGGGACTTGTGCATGAACTCGTACACAGCATCGAGAAGAGAAAACCACCGAACGTCCCGGTGATAACGTCTACAAGTCTTTTGAGTACATCTGCCACTCTCATATCCACCAGCTTCAACACCACTGAATCACCGTCCTGGTCAACAATGAGATTTGCATCCTTTAGCAGACAGGAAGCAAATTGATGTCGTGGTTTGCAATATCTTTGA
>JADBJO010004142.1:131785-139285 GCA_016801955.1 Conus betulinus | reverse complement strand
TTTTGAACAAAGAAACTGGCGTCACCAAAATGCTCATTTGCCTCTCTGTTGAATTTTTCTGTTCTGTCTGTACCTAATGTCATTCTCACAATTTCCCCAAAATTTGACTCTCGGGTAAATATCGGTGGTCAGTATGAAAACACGTTCAAAGTTTTAATTAATTGTGGCGATGTGTGTACTTACATGAGTTCCAGTGTGAACTTTTTCGTGTACTACTTCACTGGCTCCAAGTACAGGGAGACACTGCGTCGTCTGTTTAATGACCTCTCTGCGCTTACAAGGGCAACATGGAAAAAATGAAGAATAAGAGTGAATCTTTGAATGAGACAGAATGATTGAAGAAAACGACAGGTAAGATAATTTAGCGACGTTTTGTGTTCAGCTTGTCTTAGCTCATTCGGTATAAAACAACAACAACAACAACAACGACCACAACAAGAACAACAACAGACTTTCGTATTGAGTATGTAAGCAAAAAATGTTCTGCTGTTAGAAGCGCATATTCACTTATTTTAAGTAGCTTACGTACTTTCGCAGATTCTTAAATTTTAAGTCAGATCCTACAGATAAGGGTACTGTGAACGTTAACTCGTTTCCAGGAAAAGAATTACCTGTTTAAAACCTTTCTTTAAAGCTCACCTTTTGCCTGTCAAGAGCCAACAATGTGTGCATGTAAAATCACCGATTGCGATGTCCAAATCTCTGTGTGTGTGCGTGCGTGCGTGCGTGCGTGAGTGCGCGCGCGCGCGCGTGTGTGTGTATATGTGTGAGAAAAAAAAAAATCTGTTTAAAAACGTTTCTTTAAAGCTCACCTTTTTGCCTGTCAAGTGAGAACAATGTGAGCATGTAAAATCACCCTGTTTGGGATGTCCAAATCTCTCTCTCTCTCTCTTTCTCTCTCTCTCTCTCTCTCTCTCTCTCTCTCTCTCTCTCTCTCTCTCTCTCTCTCTCTCTCTCTCTCTCTCTCTCTCTCTCTCGCGCTCGCGCGCGCGCGCGCGCGCACGCGCTCTATGTGTGTGTGTGTGTGTGTGTGTGTGTGTGTGTGTGTGTGTGTGTGTGTGTGTGTGTGTACTGCTGTTTGTGCCGTGTGTGTGTGTGTGAATGTGTGTGTGTGTGTGTGTGTGTGTGTGTGTGTGTGTGTGTGTGTGTGTGTGTGCGTGCGTGCGTGCGTGTGTGTGTGCGTGTGTGTGTGTGTGTGTGTGTGTGTGTGTGTGTGTGTGTGTGTGTGTGTGTGTGTGTGTGTGTGTGTGTGTGTGTGTGTGTGTGTGTGTGAAAGAATTATTTGTTTAAGCTTTTCTTTAAAGCTCACCTTTTTGACTCGCAAGTGTGTTAAATGCATGTAAACTCACCTGTATTTATTCCTCACTCTGCATATTTACATCTCTTTCTCTGTAGTTTGTTCCGGCTGAAGAAGACCAACATTTCTTGCGTTCATCTGGCAGCTTAGAGCTTCTACTCTTTATAAACATTGACTTCTGCCTGCAGTCATTATAGCTTGAAACTCCTAACTGGCATTCATCTCTTATTGTATTGTATCTTTTTAATCATGTCATTTCCTTTTAATTCGTTTGGGATCTTCAAGCGTGACCTAAGTACGTTTCTTTATTCTGTTTCTTTATGGATTATTTGTGGTAACATATTTTCGTACTATCTTCCTTTTCCCTTTTCTAGCCTTCACCAGGCCCTTTGGGAGTCCTTTGGATTCTGATGTTTCCCAGTCAGTATCAGAAACGCTACAAAATTATAGGTAGTGCTATACTACGATATAGTGGGTGGAGACGAAAGTCTCAGTTCTGATCAGGTGTATGCAACTAGGTCCATCTAACATACAAAACTCAACGATTCCCGTTGCTGTCAATGAAGGATTTAACATCTATTTTATATTATCTTTTCAATCCTGAATTTCCCTTTTGACCAGCTTTGAGCTTTGATTAGCTTCAAACCCATCACGGTCAACCTTTTTCATAATGATTGCAGACTTTGTTTCAGCTGCTGTCGTTGTTCCCGACTATACGTTTCTTTCCGCTGTTTGTTTGCTGTACTGCCTGATGGATAGGTCAAAGTTCGTTACTTCAAATGTTTGTCTCGTTCATCTAGTGTCTCAATACTTCAACATTTATTCTTATGTTCTGATATCTGCCTGCAGTCACTAAACTTTCACAGCTGCTTTTATCCCAACTGAATGTCACCTTTTATTGCAAGTATAGGTTTGAGTATGCTCCTTTGGTTTGGTTTTCATGACTTACTTTTGATAACTCATATCTTCACATTGCTTTCTTTCATATCTTTTTCCGTCCTGCAATGAGCTCTTTGCGAGTTCGCTGAACTGGGATGTTTTCCACCACGGCACTGGAAGCACCAGGCAATTATAGATGATGATCTACATTAGATACTGTGGGGGGTTGGGGGGTAGGGGAGTGTGGACTGTCACAACTACCGAAGACCGGACTCACTGAGGAGTGTTCATCAGCGAAGTTTCAGTTTCAGTATGGCACTACGTGCAGACTAGTCCCTATACGCTATACTACATCTGCCTAGTTTTGAAACCACATGCATGGTTTAAAGCTTTCACCAGGGAAATGAAAGGCATTTCCCGTCAAGCAAAAAGTTCTATCAAACGCATGGAACTCAATACTCCCATAGCTGCCGGTGAAGAGATCAGGAACTGTGCCTAAGTTCCTTGTCGTTCGATGTGGGCATCCCTCCCCAAACAATCCACTGTTCCTCATTAGTTCTGTTTTCTTGTCATCTTCTAAATGTCGATAATGGAGTGCTCCGTTTTTTACCCACATCTCTAATTGTAAGCCGAGTTTTTTTCCCATCAACTGGACACAGCTGCATTTAACTTCTCCCTTCATTTTTGTCAAAGTAATCGACATGCTTCTTTTAAGTCAATGACCTCAAGATACTGAGTAGTCTGAAAGAGATGGCGAGTAGATACTCCTGGATGTGCTACAAACTCCAATGATCTAAATGATCTGAATGGTTTTACTGCCTCAATAACATTACACAAACAATCAGCTTTCTTTCCCCCAGTCAACTGAGAGTCACCAAGAAAGAGGAAGAAACATGGCCTTTCTACCCAAACCAATCCAAGATAGATTTTGGTAATTTTGTGAACTGAATTGGTGCCAGAGTTGTCATTTGGCAGACAATTGAATTCGCACAGATGCCCTTACCAGCTGAATCTCGGTAGCTTTCTGTCGTCTGGCCATATGGGAACATAGCAGTAAATAGCTTTCAAATTAAGAGATGCCGAGAAGCAGTTTTCTGCAATTAGCGCGACTGCGCAGAATCCATTTGGAATGGTGAAAAATGATATCGTTGTCACTTGTTTTAAATTTGTAATTTTTTTTTGTGTGTTCCATTCTTCATGGGCGAGTGAAAATAGGCTATACAAACTTGCTCTCTTCGCGCACACACACACACACACACACACACACACACACACACACACACACACACACACACACACACACACACACACACACAAGAGCGGTGAATAGCACACATTTCTGTCTACGTCAAATTTAGCTGAGATGGACAACCATGTGGCAAAACATCAGTCTCAGAATCAAGTTCCATTTCCCCCTAGTGATTAACTGAAGAATTCAGGGTCAGATATAAAAGATTTCTATTATTAGGTAAATGATTTACTCTACCAGCAGCGAAGAACATTGCTTCTGTTTCCAATTCTTCAAGTTCTCTTGTAAGAGCTGCGTAAAACACTCGCCTGATTCTGCATCTGTGACTGAGACTGAGACTGGAAATTATTACTGTTTTTTTTCTGCCCATTGTTTGCACGAAGCTGCTTCTTGTTTCTGATCTGTTGGTCTGTCCTGTCTGAAAAGCGACTTGCCAGAAAACTATTTTTGGTGCCTGTCGTTGTCGTATCTGTCCATTTTATCTTTTAAAAAGAAACTGACGAATGAAGATCCTACCGGGATAACTAACTGACGACAACGCACCAATGATGAACAACACACAAACAAATCATACACTAAAACACAGACTGTTAGTGCAATCGCGTATCTTTGTATCATGCAGTTAGGTCACTGCTATTTCCGTGAATGAAAAAACATGTGATAACTGTAGTAGAAAGACAACGCCAAGGATGACCAGGCCGCCTGCAATACACATAGGCACTTTTTAAAACTCACTTAAAGTTGATTGAATGCCTTGTGCTTTTTCCATGTCGGTGTGTTACATTAATACTGTTTTTAATGCACCCCCACCTCAATATATCTTATCAAGTTAAGTGGCATTATGTCATATCCTATCGTTTAGTACACACGTGTAGCCTATCATTTCCATTCTTCGTGTTTCCCCATACATACGCACAATTTGCCATTTCATAATGAGAATCAGTTATGGATGAAAGACAATATCAGATACATGGGAACAAAGAACTTCTAGAAAACATGGCACACGGCATAAGCAACCGCACATGACAAAGTAGCAATACACTGGTAACCTGCTGCCCTTTCACAAGGTACATAATAAAAACGAGATTGTTCTTACGCAACAGCAGCCTGAGTCACTCTTTTCTGTGGTACTAGGTATCTGTTGGATTCCATATTGGCTGCTAGACCAAGTAGGTGTACCGTCAAAGAACTGAAAGAGCACAACACAGATGCAATCCGCATTTTTCCCTTTCAAAACGGAGTGACTGAGGGAGGAAAATGAAACAAAATTTGCAAAGAGACTGGGTTAGTTACCGCGAAGGACACAAACAGAGTACAGGACTAGACACAACGCATTTCGACCTCTTGGGTCTTCTTCAGGTGAAACCAATTAACATTTAGGACAGCGACAACAACATGGAACAATTAGCTGCGTCTGTTGGCCTCAAATCAACCGGAGATACTGCAAATAAAGCCAACGGATACATTCCTTGATAACACAAAGGTAAGGTGGTGCGAAGGAGTGCAATTTGTTTCTTTACAGAGATGTAAGCTCATGCATATGTGTGGGTGTGAGTGCGTGAGTGCCTGTATGCGTGTACACGCACGTGCGCGCAGACACGCGCGCAAAAGTGTGTGTGTGTGTGTGTGTGTGTGTGTGTGTGTGTGTGTGTGTGTGTGTGTGCCTGTGTGTGTGTGTGCGTGTGTGTGTGTGTGTGTGTGGGTGTGGGGGGTGGGGGGGGGGGGGGGGGGGGGCGCGTGCTATCTAGCTTGGCAAGCGTTTTGTGAATGTCCCAGTTAAATTAAGCTACAATCATAAATCAGGAAGTTTTGAATGGAAAGGAAAGCTCAATGTCTCAAAATGGCTTATACTAGGACACGGTGAACAATACCTGACAGCTGGAATGGAAAGGAGAGTGGGCGTAAAGTCTCTGTGTGTTTTTCTGGACTCAATCTAATATCTTTTCATCACATTGGTCGGATTACACACATCAGGCTGTATGTATACTCACGCGCATGGCCAGACACACTCATACGCACCTATAAAGAGACACACGCACGTCCACGTATATGCGAACACAAAACGGAACAAAAAACATACACATACACTTTCACGGGAGTAAATCACACACACACGCGCGCACCCCCTCCCTTGCCCACACACACATACTCACACTCACATACAAACAGACAGTCAGATAGACAGGTAGGCAAACAGACAGACAGACAGACAGACAGACAGACAGACACACACACACACACACAGGCGCGCGCGCGCGCACGCACGCACGCACAGAAGCACGTGCGCGCAGAAGATAAACCACCCACTTTGGTCATCAAAGTTACCTCGGACTGGGAACGCAAGGTGAAGAAAACTCTGGAAATTTTCGAGAACCGGGTTCTGCATTCGGTTTTGCAACATTCATTCACTTCGTCACGTGCACTCTGGTAGCTGAAGTGCACAAGGGAGCTTATAAATCAAATCGCTTATACTGACTAAAAAATGAAACTGGAGCTCCAGTAATAGGCAAGCTCTAGTTGAGCACATGCTTTACTTGGACATATTGTTAGAGGTGAGATTACAACTAGGATTTTCCGAATTCATAGGGGACTCAAATAATCAAAACAACAATAAACGCGGTAAGCCCATGATAAATCACCCCACAACACAACAAAAACCAAACCAAACCAAAGCCAAACCAAACAACGCCCTAAAACTGTAGTGGCACAACCACCAAAAAAAATACGGTCATCAATTAAACATGCGTTCAACAAACAACTGAAATGTGATACAGATTTCACCCGGCATTCCTAACAGCCAACACAACTCAATACAGGTTAATACACTAAGACCTGTTTTGAAAAACATACAAACAAACAAACAAATAAAAACAAACAAATACACACAGGTAAACAACAAGGTGAAATATAAGACATGAATGTAGGATGTATGTTTGTTCCCATCATAGGGATTTAGGGATACTATTTTGTGTCCCTGGCTGGCTCCTACGTGGACTGCAGTGTGCTAGGGGTCAGAAAGGGAGGACTGGAACCAAACCATCGAGTTTCATCTACTAAGAGATGCGTCTGTGACAGCTGCTCAGAGTTCGTGACCAATGATGTAGGAATCTGTATCTCCGTGGCTTGGTTGGTGCTAGGATACATCATGAAAAGGAAACGAGAACATGTAATTAGTCTCTGGCCAGAATAAACTCCACAGCATCGTCTTATCCTTACTAAATAACATAGAAGTGCCCCTATTTTTCACCTTCTTCTGCCCTGCTCTCACAGTTCTATCTCAGTTTCAGTTTTCTTTACACGTCAATCTCCATCGTGAGCTCGCGTCGACGTCATCAGTATTGGTAAATGAACGGGGACGTTTGCTGGGCGGACGTGGTGGAACTCGCCAGAGATCGAAAAGATAAGTGACTCTGTATTTGCCTGATGCTTTTTATAGTTTTATATGTTGTTTACTCTGACTGAAGAAGCCCAACAGGTCGAAACGCATTTTTTATATTGTATAACTTGTTTGTTCGATTTCTTCGGTGGTCAAATAATTCTGTTTTGCATAGTAAGCTTCAATTGTCGCCTGCACAGTCATCCTGCTCTGAAACCAAGGCAGTCTAGTGGGTGTCCTGTACTTGCAGGCAATTAGGTGTGCAGTGGTATCACCAAAATTCACCTGGTTTTTTAAGGTTTGGCATATTAATGTATGTGAGTGTGTTGTGTGTGTGTGTGGTGTGTGTACGTCTTGGTGTGTGTGTGTGTGGTGTTATGTGTGTGTGTGTGTGGTGTTGTGTGAGAGAGAGTAGAGAGTTAGAGAGAGAGAGAGAGAGGAGAGAGCGAGAGTAACTGGTTCGAACCTCATATAAAGTCAAAAGTGTGTACTGTTTTGAACGATCCCAACCAAAAAAACCAACAGTATCCTCTGGATCTCTCTGCTCTCCCACACACACAACACACACACACACAACACACCCAAACAGACACCAACAACACAGCACACACACACACACACACTGCACACACACAGTTGGACGCATCACACACAACACTCATCGCGCTCGCACGCGCACGCACACACAATACAGACGCG
>JADBJO010004142.1:107500-127079 GCA_016801955.1 Conus betulinus | reverse complement strand
GAGTTCTGGACAAAGACTGTAGGAATCTGTATCTTTGTGGTTGGTAGGTGCGAGGGAATATCATGAAAGGAAAGCGAAGAAATGTAATTAGTCTTGGCCAGAATAAACTCCACAGCAGGTCTTATCCTTACTACATAACACAGAAGTGCCCCTATTTTTTTTCACCTACTTCTTGCCTGCTCTCACAGTTATCCCAGTTTCAGTTTTCTTTACAGTCCATGTCCATTGTGAGTTCGCGTGGACGTCATCAGTATTGGTAAATTCACGAGGGCGCCTCGTTCCTGAACGGATGTGGGTGGCGCTCTCCAGAGATCGAAAAGATAAGCGCGACTCTATATTTGCCTGATGCTTTTTATAGTTTTGAATGTGTTTTGCTCTGGCCGAAGACGCCCAAAAGGTCGAAACGCATTGTTTCTGTTCTATTACTTTATTTGTTCGATTTGTTGGGTGGCCAAATAATTTGCTTTTTGCATTAAGCTGCTCAAATTGCCGCCTGTTGTCCCCTTATTCTGAAAACCAAGACAGTCTAGTTGGTTATACACTCCCCAGTAATCATAGGCCATTTAAGTGGGATCCACAAAATTCACCTTTTTTTTTTAGGATTTGGCACACTAATGATGTGGAAACAGTTTCCTATGTAAGATCACGAGCACAAAGAAAAAAAGACAAATCAAAACTGCAAGATGAGAGGTGATTCTCTGAATATTCCTATCAAATTAAAAATACTCTGATGGCTTCGGGACCCGGGCCTTCCGAAAACCCACATAGTTTCTTTTCCAAACTTTGTAAATGGTTGCTAAGTGATATTATTATATATATATATACTAATCTATTATCTAATATATATATCGGGGTGTTTGTCGTGGTGTGTTGTAGGCAACCAGACCCTGTATGATACTTCCGTTTGATATAGCTTTGTCACTGACCTCGCATCGTAGCGAATATAGAAAAATAGAAAAAGAGTTGTAGCGCCACAAGCATTCACTGTTTATGCTTATGTTAAAGATGTTCGAAAACAAGTATATTATTGCAAGAGTATTTGATGCAGACAGAGAAAGTGAACTATAACATAATAAACTTCGGGGATTTCCTGCCATAGTTTCGTGTTAATAATTGTATAGAGTTATGGCCAAGAAACGAGGAGGCACATATTAATGCTGAAATACATAATCAGTGACGAGAGCGTTGTGTTCCCCCTGGTAAAAAGGCATTTCCTTCTTTCAAAATTGACAGTATTGTTTGCGGGCAAAGAATATTGAATAAAGAAATATGTAAATGTAAAGCTTGTTCGTTACTCCGGGTTGTAGATACGAAGACATTCCAGCATAATATAAAAGGGAAAACTATCCTTTGTTTGAAACAAAGACAGCGCATTAATATTAACAGATTTTAAATTATACAATATTCTTAAAAGTATTCATTCCGTATGTACATGTTGTAAGACGAGGCCATACCCCCCCCTCCCCCCCCCTCCCTCTAAAGGTTAACATAAAAAATGAGGAATCCCGCTTTGGAAGAAAGAAAGGAAAAGAAAGAAAGCAAACCCGAATCAAGCGATTTCTTGTGCAAACGGCGAGCTAAAATTTGATGAATGTAATGCACATGTTTATGAGGGAAAATGACATTTTTTGGGAACATGTATTTTTGATGGGATAACAAAGGATAGCGTCGTCCATGTGGTTTAGAATGTACTGTTGTTCAGGGTGTTTTTTATCTTTAAGGAAGCTGTGGATAAGAAATGTCTGAGTGCATTTAACTTGCGGTATCGGAAGCGTTTGTGTGCAGAAATTGATACCATGAAAATTACACATTTATTCCAGTTTGTTATGGTATCAGCTAAACAGTACATGTATTATATAAGCTAAATGGACATATATATGGGGGAGGGGACAGCCGACAGCCGTTTATAAATAACTTAAGATAGCTATGCCAAGATTGAAGAGAGCATAACGGCTTTTTCACATGCCGGATCCTCACAAATGAACCAGGAATCGGACGTGTTTAGAAAGGCGTGTATCTGTGTTTTGTGTACCTTTCTCTCTATCACTGTCCTTCATGACTCAGTACACTTTTGTTTTCGTGACCTTCTTTATCGACCTTATAAAAGAAAACTTTGTACCCGCCCTCTTGGGTTTAATGGTAATGAGTCACGAAGGAAGCAGTGTAAAATTGAAGATGTTTTCTTTTCTCAGGTTGTTGGGACTGTCCCCCTATACTGGCGTTAGTTAGTCTCTCTTAGAACTTACTGTTCGACGTGCTTGAAATAAGAGAAACTGTTAAGGGGCAAGTTTTTAATAAGTTGTGTTCTCTTAATGGGGCGCATCCCAGGTGCGTCGACGGATTATGATCCTCAAGAAACACAGTAGTGATGATGATGCCTAAAAGCGGTTAAGCCAGAGTGATTAAATGCTTGTATCACAATATGTAGGTTACGTGCATATCAACGTTAACGAATAATGATGTAGAAAAATACACTTGTTCTTGTTTATCGATACCATATAACATGCAATGCAATACACTGAAACTTTCTTAACAGAAGATTTAAGCAACGATAAACTAAACGCTTCCGCGCGCGGTTATCATTTCTAGAAATCTCTGTTAAGTTGGCGTTCGTGGTTCAGGTAATGTGCGCGTAATTGTCGCTTTTATTTCATACGCAACGTGACAGTCGTGACACATTTTCATTCCATGACTCTCCTCTGCTATCGTAAAAAACAAACCAAACAAACACAAAGAGAACTATTCACTTTCGTATCTTTTTGACGGTTGTTTTGATTTTTATCATTCGTTCCTTGTTATACCTTTTCGGTGTATCGTTTACATTGATTATGTTATGAATCTATTATCCATATTCCTGAAGTCATACTGACCCGCCTAAGTCCGAGCGCAGGACACTTAAGTTTAAGGTAAGGCGCCATGGCATGCAAAGAACGGGCCCAAGGCAACGCTTAGTTTCATGGTTCAGAGAACATTATTTTTAAAAGTCAATAAGACATTTAATTTATAATGGAAACTACTTTTTGATGAACAGTGATTAGCTTTTTCACATATTATGAAAAAAAAAGCTCGTTCGTACTATGAAGATTGTCCCAAACGTTGTGTCCGCTCATTGACTCCAGCAATTGGTCACTGACTCCCTTAATGTTCAACGGTTCATGTGACTAATCACTCTCCACAGTGACACTGTTCTATACATTTGCCACCATCGAGATATCTGGCAGTCGACCTTCCTCGAGCCCCAGTCAGCTTCTGACTGAAGATCATACCACCGCACCTTTTCTGGTTCAAACATTTTTTATTTCCTTCTTTTGCGACATTTTTTAGCATTTGTTCACATTTGTCAGTCATGATTCATTCCCCGACCCCTGATTTTAATTTTTAATGCATAATGTAGGGGGTGAACAATGTATTAGGCTAAGTGAATAGGAGACAGTTGGAGTTTTTTTTAACTTATATGATGTTCAGGAGGAAGACAAATCAAGCAGGGGTAGGGGACATTGAGGATGAAATACCATACTAGCACTATGATCCATAACTTTACCATATATAAAATTGAAGAAGAAAAAATCAAAAAGCTACAAGCCCAATCATCACTGTTCACACACACACCACCACACACACCACACAAACCACACAACACACACCAGACAAAGAACAACCAGAGAGGAGCAGGAAGAGAGAGAGACATAAGAACGAGAGAGAGAGTTATACCAGAGATGGAGGTACGAGCCTGAGAGAGAGGAGAGAGAGGCTCGATTTGTAAGAGAGAGGAGAGGGAGAGAGAGGAGATTTATATGTCACAGATCACAACTATAGGGGCAAAAGGGGCCAGCTAGAGGAAAGGGATTGCAACAATCTTCATACACTAAAATAAGTGATGGAGACAGGGTGGTAATCTCTCCTGATGACAGTACACTATCCACTGACCTTGGGCCGAAATAGTTAATCTCGAAAGTTCCCAAGGACAGCAAAGGGCACCACCAACGAAAGAGACCACGCATTGATACAATACAAATCTCTATATGGGTACCATATAGAGGCATATCTAAGAATGAACAAGCTTACATGTATAGACATAGCATTTATCAAGATAACATATATAAAATAACACATTGATGGTCAAAAATGGACATTTTCTGACCATTCCTCTCTTTTAGTTTTACTATCTAGATCTAGTTCAGATCATTATGTTGCCATACACACTCTTGCTCTCTCTTTGTTCTCTCTCTCTAGAGCTTTCTCTCCTTCTTTTTACTAGTTCAACTCCTTCACTACCTATCTAAGTATAGTACCCACATCTGTCTTTACACAACCAGTATTTACACGTTACCTTGTAATGAGAACTGCTGACATATTTGCTGAAAAGAAAATCATAACGAAACAAAGATTTTGAAAATCTTAACTAAACAAAGTTCAGAATACACAACACCTCATTTCCATCAGTCATGTCTGTTTCCATTGATAGACGATGCACATTGCTCTCCTGTCATTTGTCTGTTTTTTCAAAAGAGGCAGAAAGGCTCTGATCATCTGGTTTTACATTTTGTGATCGTGTACATTTGTGTGCATTCATTTTGCTAGTGATATTTATCAGATCTATTACTTGATCACTCTTTACATTTGCTTTTGTGCCAAACATGATCTTTTCTTTGATCCAGCAGAAAGTTTTCCAGCACTGTTGGGATTTGTCTTGTGTCTAAGCATGACTGGAAAAATGTGGGTCCAGAACATTGTTGGACAATGTGTTTACATTTGTCATAAAGGACAATGATCAGAATAATAAAAACATGTGAATTTCGATGCGACTGCTTGTCTATTCACAAAAGTTGCACATTGAAGAGTTTTATAATATTTGCAGAAAAGTTGTCTACGCATTTATATCTGCTTGTTAATGTTATGTTCAGCTTTTCTACCGTAAGATCTAATTGCATTCAGGATGCCTGCGTCTTTGAGGAAATTAGTTCTTGTATCTGGATACTTGTTAGAGAACTCATTACAGTTCACCAAATTATCATGATCATTAATTAGTTCTTTTATGAAAAAAAAAATGCCATGGTCATTACCATTCTTGTAGAAACACAGGTTTTCTTCCTCTTAGAATATTAGGATTGTAGTGAATACATTCAAACATGAATTCATCCACTGAATGTGGACAAGACGGTTCAGATATTTTCTCACAATGCTTTAATATATCCTTCCAGAAAGGATTATCAACTCTCTGTTGTGTAGTGTTTGCATATTCAATGCCAAAGTTTTGTAACAGTTTTAACTCTGGTATTGTATTAATAGTAAAGTCTTTCCTAGTGGATTCTTGCATCAGTCTTTTCAACCAACTAATTTTCATCGCTGACAAAAACGATCTAATATTAAACGTTTTAAAACCACCTTTACCATATTCGTTACACACTATGGACATTAAAAAATACTTTGTTTTTCATTCCAAAGAAAGGTATAAAGCTCTTTTTCTAAGGAGATTTGGAAGTTGTCAAGGGGAGGGGGGGGGGGGGGTCTGGTAGATTAATCAAGAAATGCACAATTTTTGAAAATGCTAGTGATTTGATTACTGTTATTGGATGTTGAGTTACTTGACGATTTTTTTCCCCAATATTTAATTATTCCTTTTCATGGCATTGAATTTGTCTTCGTTATTAAGTCTAACAATAGAATTCGTATTTGTTGAGAACTTGATTCCTAGAATTTTAAATGATCCAGGGTCCCAAATGAAGGTTTTGTCTCTCATGTACTGAATCCCACAGTTGCTTCTTCGTCCAAGCCATTCTACTTGACTTTTATGAAAATTTATCTTCAGCAGCCCACATATTCTTGAAAAGCTAGTTAAGACCAACACAGCTTTGATGAATGATCTTTCATTTCCATCCAGAACTAGAGTAGTATCGTCAGCAAACTGAGAAATCAGAGCCTCTCTACCATTGGTGGTTAACCCTTTGATATTAGTGTTAGTAAGCATCATGATTGACAGAATTTCAGCAAAATGAAATAAGGGGAAAGTGAGTATGTGTCACCTTGTCTTATGCCTCTTTTTATGAAGAACCAAGAGGAATCTTGACCATTGACAAACATACATGTGGAAATATTTGTATAAAAAGTGCTCATCATCTTATCAAATCGGGGCCAAATTTGAAAAATTGAAAACATTTCTGTAAAAACGTCCAAGATACATTATTGAACGCTTTCTCAAAATCAATAGCAAATAATAGACCAGGAATGTTTTCTTTTTATGCATACATTAATCTGTCATAGATTAGACGGATGTTTTCTCCTATGTAGCGGCCTTTTAGGAAGCCTTTTTTTGGGCTTTCATGTATAATTTTGTGTGTAAACGCTTTTTAGCCAGTTAGCAATACATGCAGAGGCTATCAATTATGACTGTCTTGATTTCTTGAATATACATTTTATCTTTTAGTAAGCTATTATTTAATTTCCAAAAGGCACTATCTCGCTTAAATTCTACCTTTTACAATGCTTACGTCACAAAAGAATGATCAGATCTATACCCAGGTTCAACATGGATATCATTGACTTTTGCTTAACACTGATCGCTTATCAGAAAGTAGTCCAGTCTTGCATGTTTACAGAGTTAAATTTGCGCCATATATATTTTTCCGTTTATCAGGATACATTTCTTTAAAAAATATCTAAAAGATGGTGTAGAGTCATAATATCATTCATCTTTTTCAGCGATCTTGGAAGCCTATCTGTACTAGCGTAATTACGAACATCAAGTTCCATATTCAAAAAACATTTTCAATCCCCTGCAGCAATGACGTGCTCGTTCCCAAAGTTTTTAATAAGTTCTGAAATTCGTTTTTAAAAACCAGGGTTATTACAACTGCTGGGCCCATAGAGGTTGACCAAAGTTAACTTTGTCTTGAGGATTTCACGATTCATGATGATATAGCATCCCTCTTGGACTCTGATAACATAAAAAAAAGTTTGTATTCAAAAATATTATTGAATAAAGAATAACACCGTTCTATTGGTTTCCGACCCACTGAGCCAAACACTGCAGCCCCAACTGGTTCTAATAAAGTTTTCATTCAGAAGAGTCACGTAAGTTTCTTGAAAAACAGTAAATATGGTCTTCTTTCTTTTGGCGAAAATCAAAAAAAGCATCCTTTCTTTTACAAGAGTTATTAAGCCCATTACAATTGTACGTACAAATTTTAAAGGAATTCTTGGTCAACGCCAATTCGGAAGCAAAAGTGAAACATTCTTCGGAGAGAAACACTGCAGATATTATGACAGATCGATTACAGTTACAACAAACCAATTAACAGCAGTGTCAATAAGGCATTAAAGACTTCGAAGACCACCAAAAGGAGGAGTAAATGCAACAAATGTTTCATACCTCCATAGTAACTCAGTTTCAACCAACCAGCAGAAATAAAATGATCATCATTGGGAGACATTAAAACAATTGTTCTTGGAATGTTTGGAAACCTTGTCATCTCCAAGGCTCCCAGTACACACAAACTTGGTTTCGTTTTAGCCAGATAAAAACTCAATGTATGACCAAGACATTGAAAAAGAGAATCACATCATTTCCATGACTGGTCTCGACAAAACATCCCTCCATTGCCCATTCCTCCACACCTTTCAGCTTCACAGCACACACACACACACACACACACACACACACACTCACACACACACTCAACAAGCATCAACACAAGTAAACAAAGTAACAAAAGGAATATTAACAACACATTGACACGGTATTATCCGGGTCTACTGCCTTCACACCACATTTTACAACTGAGTCTACTGTGTATCAGACAAAAAACAAACAAACAAAAAAAAAACTGACTCATTTCAGACAAGAATTAGTCAAAACAAAAGAAAGATGCTAGAAACAAATTACCCTGATTTTCCCACTCCCTCGGACGAGAGCATAGACCGAGGACCAATCTGTGCACGCAGGCATCCAAAATCAAACTCCGACTCAAAAGATCCTGACACTGATGTCCAGAGCAGACGACAGTGCCGGCCACAGAAACACACCCCAGCAAGTTCACTTATGGTATTAAATGCCTTTAAAAATCAACCAGATAAATTCCTGAAGAACTATATCTTCTCCACAAATTTCGGAAAAACAAAACAAAACAAAACAAAACAAACAAACAAAAAAAAAGTAGTTGACACAAAAACCAAGAAATCCTCGGTTAAAAACGAAACTGGCAACTACACACAAAAACAAACCTCAAATTTAGGGCCAAAGGCTTTAACCCTACTATACCTTATCACGCTATGCTATGCTATGCACTTGTCAATAATAACGACCGTTGCGCTAATGCCAGACTACTGGATGTAGCAGCTACAGTCACGTGATAAAAACAAAGTGGAACAGGAAGTGGAGTAAACAAACAACCTTTGAGAAAGAAAAAAAAAGCCTTCGAACAATCTGTAAGAGGCTGAGTTTTAACTATTTATCAATTCTAGAAGTAATATACTTTTAAGGACATATTAGTAAATTTCAATGAATTCTGTTGAAATTCCAAACGCAAAAGATATACACCAACAATGTAAAGTACAACACAGTTCCAAGTCAGCACCAAAACTACCAATCCAGATTACCAGATCAAAGTTCAAGGTTCACTGACATCTTATTGGCTGAGTCTTTCAATTTGCATAGTGCAAGGTTAGTTGGCTAAGTTCGTCTTCTTATTGACCTCAATCTCAGCCTTAGGCTCAAAAGACCATGTACAAAGTTTGCAGATGAAAAATTTTGAAAAAAAAAAAAGATATCCGCGATTGGGCTAGGTATGATATTTGTTTATGTTTTGGCCATTCTCAATCTACTGGCGTTTTGACCACACAGCACGTTGATCTGTTGGTTTTGTTTTTTTTATGGTCTGCAGTGGACTGAACATGGACGCTCTTTCCGCTGTGTGTCACCAGAATGGCCTGTCCATTTCTTCTCGCCCATGCCTGTGCACACGCCGATGTGTCACCTCTGACTGTACACATGAGAGAGTACGCCCTTGGTGTCAGACCTTCGACGAAGACTACTTGTGTGTCCTTCAGCCCTTTTTTTGCATACAGAACGGAATCACGGACGCGGCGTGAAATAAATCGAATGACAATACCTCTATGCCTGACATCACTGGAAGAGGCAGAAGGTCCGGATCGTCTCTGACCGATCCGATGGACAGCCTCGATGTCGTCCCGGTTCGCGTTCAGGTTCAGTTTGTCTCGGAAGAGAGTTAGCTGCTTGTCCTCGCATTGCTGTTGAGACTCGGCGCTGCTCTCGGGCACTCTGTATAAACGCATTTTGTTGCGCCTGACGTATGCTGAGAGGTCCTCCAGTCGCCGATCAGCTACCTCTGCCAGATGTCTCGCCTCGGTCAGTTGCTGTCGTAGAGCCTCTCCCCTCTCTCTGACTTTTGTCACTTCCTTTCGTAGTTGTTTATTTTCCTCTCGAACTTCAAAAACGGCACCACGAAGTTCGTCAACGGTGAGTGTCTGTTTCGCAACTTCTTTGTCAATCTTGCACAATGTCTCCATGACATCTGCAATGGTGATTGGAGACTGATCAGGAGAAAAAACCGTGTCTGACATGTTACAGTCCCTCTTACAGGAGTTCTCTCTCTTCTTCTCTCGGGCTGCCATGATATCTTCTTCTTGACAAAGAGATTGAGACAGATCCAACTGCGAACACTACAATGCCTTTTGCTTCTTAGAACTTGCCTGCCCGTCTTTCTTGTCACTGTCCTTCAGTAGTGATAAGTCAGAAACACTGGAACCTGACTGAGAAGAGTCTGATCCTTTCTATTTTTACGTTTACCGCGCCAGGCCATGTGATGTCAGAAGTAAACAAAGTCACTATTCCACATGTTTTCACAGAAAAAAAAATCAGTGATACATTACAACTGAAGGATCCAGTATGGTTGTGGGTGTTGGCAGTAAGTCTACTGTCACTCTGGAAACATCTTGGTACCTCGTCAGCATCAGAAATTGTATAAAATCATTAATTACTGACAGTGCCGAGCGAAAACGCGTCTGCTTCCGCCATTGAGCACAGCTCATCCCCACGACCTTTTTTGTTGTTTGGCAACTGTAACGGCCACTTTCAGGTTATGTAGATAATCCGGGGATATTTTTCTGGAGGGTGTTTGTTTGTTTTTGATAACCTGTTTTGCCAGGATGTCGAACCTGCGGCATACACTTCCATGCGTAGGTTTGTTGCTGTGTGATCCGTTTCTGGTCTTAGAGTTTGAGTAGTTTATGCATGACAGCTGCACTGAAGTGACGATTTTCCTTGTTCTTTTTAAATCCAAGGTAGCAGAAAACAAAAAACTGTCAGAACATCTCAATATTAATACATTGGACTGGGGTCTGGGGAGCATCCATAAACAGTGTGAAGAAGACGATATTCTATTAAATCCTGAGCCTGCAGAGACCCTGTCAAATATTCTTATTAACTGTGTCAAAGGCGCCCTTCCGACAGCTTCAAACGACCTGCACATGCTTAGTACATCCCACTTTAATTGGACTGCAAACAAGTCAACATATACACTAAGAAGCTCAGTGGTGTGTCTTGCGCGGACTATCAGTGGAAATTTTACGAGCCCATCAGTTTCCTTGAGCAAGATCAAGACATACTTACAAATAGAGTAAGCGTCAGTCTTGTGGGAACTTCCGCCCTAAGCTGAGGGCAAAACCTACCAAGAAAAGATACTGCAAGACTATAAGAACAAAACAAGACTAAAGAAAACACATCCTTCATCCGCCACCTCCAGCCTCCAGGCGCCTGCAGACAAACAAGCTGTTGTCAGTCTGTTGACGTCCACGATCAAAATTAACATTTCATGAACAGATAAATCATTTGCTAAAAAGAAAGAAAGAAAGAAGGAAACAAACACTGACTGACTGAAACCAATTTATTGTCAGATTAACTCAAAGTTGTACTGACATTTAAGAAAACATTATGAACAGAATACCAACGTTTTTCATTCAAAGCAAAGAAGCATAATTAACACACCAAAATACGCACGCACACATACACATGCACACACAAGCGCACACACAAGCGCGCACATGCGTACTCACGCATATACACACACACATACGGGCGCGCGTGCCCGCGCGCACACACACAAACGTACGCACTTACATAAATACAAATACACGCATCTCAATACGAACACACCCATACCCTAACATACACTCAAACTTACACACTCACTCACAGACATACACACTCCCCACACACACACGCGCACACACACACGCGCGCGCGCGCACACACACACACACACACATACACACACACTCATACTCGAGCACTCGTACACACATGCATTCACTCTCATAAACACACGCATACACGCACACATACGCGCGCACGCACATACACATCCACGCCCATTCAGGATACGCTTCTGTGCTCGCACCCCGATCCGTCGGAGTGCAACAGCAGGGGCCCAGAAATCCACCAGTCGGACATCGACACAAGTCTGGAGCAAGCTATAGACAAAAAGTATTTCGGAAGGATGTGTTCCATCAAACGGATGATGTAAGTGTGCTGCTGTGTGAATCAAACGACGTCGTTCAAGAATATTCCTGCGATCCGTTCGGAAGACGACCGCTTTTTCTGGTTTAACAAGCAGGAAGAAAGACGCATGTCATAAGAGGAATGTCTTATAAGAGGAAACAAACACACAAGCAAAAACAAACAAACAAAAAAAAAAACAAGTACACACCTAAAGGGTATCACTCACTGCAGCTTCTCCATTGACAGACAATACCAAAAATTACAACAAGCCCATTTCTCTCAATGAACTCACTCTTCCAGACGGGTTGTCTTTCTGGTCTTGTCAAAATTCACTGGCGACGTTAGAACCATCTTCCTGAAGACTGGCTTCTTGTCACTTTTTTAACTCCTGAATTGTAGGGTTCTTGGTGCTAATGATCTTTTGGCCATGGAACAGTGCAGTTTCTGCAAATGTCAGATCACATTGGATAATTAAATCCGTCTGTAAACTGTCTCCAAAATTTTTCTTAAATAAAAAGAATGTCATGTCCATTCTTTCTCACACAAGTACAGCACTTGGACATCTCACGGATCTTCCTGAACTAGTTTTTTTTTTAGCTATCTCCATCTCTTCAACTGAGATTTCGTGGCGGATCGAGTTTCAAGATCGTGTAGACACCACGCTGTTTGTTGTTTCAAAGCATGGCCCGCGTGTTCCTGAAGAAAACAGCCTTTTATCTGCTCTCTTCAATGCTAGCATTAACTATACAATAATCAAAAATAAAAAAAATAGTTGATGATTCTACACTCGATGTAGCAGTGGGTCACCTGCACGTGCATAAAACGCCGACTCCATGTTTGAGTTGACTAGGTGCCACAGTGGGCTGAGCAAAATGTCTTTATTTGTTCAGCATTTAAAACTGATTGTATCTCCGTTTGCATGTTTCCCGAGAACTATAATCAGAACAATGTTGTTATCATCATATTCAGAGAGATTTAATCCTAAAAGAATGGTTCATGACCTCAGGGCGGTGGTGTTTATGTCCAGACTGAATTATCCTGACTGTCAAAACCTTGGCTGTGAGGTATGCAGTTTAACTATAGCTGTAGGGGACGATTTTATTTCCATCATTTTACTGGGACAGCTGGGACAGCTGGAACAAGAGCAACAGGAAAGAGCTCTCCTTCGGAATTAAGCAAAATATGGATCTGTTGACTTGTACTGTGAGTTAGACTACACGTCGGTCTCGTTGATTTAACACATGGTGACAGTTGTTCAATGTGTCATTTTGGGCCATTCGTTGTTTTACTATGTGACCGTGAAGTTGTTTGTGTTTTAGGCTTTGTGTGGAAAATAAACTGACTGTCTATCATTTTTGTTTTTGCGGCGTTTCTTGTGATCGCCACTGTCGAGTTTCGGTAAGCGTCGGTGCGGTGATACGGTTTTTGAGATCATGCCAATGGACAACAAGGTGAACATTTAATGAGCCTGTTCAGTAATTCACGTTGATCATCAGAGATTGCATAGGACGAGGTAAAAAAAAAAATCTTGTATACACCAACACACACACACACACACACGCACACGCGCGCACACACACACACACACACACACACACACACACACACACACACACACACACACACACACAGAGAGAGAGAGAGAGAGAGAGAGAGAGAGAGAGAGAGAGAGAGAGAGAGAGAGAGAGAGAGAGAGAGAGATTGCGATAGTTTCCTCATGCAGCTAGTGAAAGGGTTTTCATATTTATGATATACATTTTCCATTTACTTCATCTTGATTTTTTTCTCTCAATTTCAAATCTTTGCCAAATCATTACTGTAATGATGGAAGAATTGTTAACCTGCACTTGTTTCCCCCCCAGAGAGTTCTTTTTCAGGTCGCCCTTCCACCTGGGGGCTCGTAGACAGAGGCAGGGGCCGAGTGCGGAGAGCGGAGGGGACCAGCCAGCTGCCCTCCCCTTCAGCAGCCAGCAGTCCCGACACGCTGTGGGCCAACGACAAGCATCGATGGAGAACCGCCAGCCAGCAGGGAAGCCTCGTCATGTGAGGGAGATTAAGTGATAAAGTTGAGAGATTGAGAAAGAAAAAAGAGACGCACACATACACGCACACACTCACACACACGCACTTAACACACACACACACACACACACACACACACACACACACACACACACACACACACACACACACACACACACACATGCACGTGTCTCTCTGCCATTGAGTCCGCCAGGGAACCAAGTCCCTCTGCCACAGCGACAATTCCATAACAGTATTTACACATATACACACACGCGCAGATCACATAAAGAATTCCACCCAACCACATCATGCACCACCCCTCCCATAGTTAACCAAGACTCCCCCATCTCCACTCTGCAAATCAGTGTCCATCGGAATCAAGGCCGTTGAGTCCCAAAGGATAAACTGTCTTTAGTTTATTCTTCCAGAAATCTTCTCTTCTCTGTCTTGCGGTTTTGTTCAGGCTGTGGACCTTTTCCACCACAATGCATCTCATGTTCTTCAGAGAGTGTTCAGGTAAGTTGAAATGATTGTTGACATGAACACATGCACCTTTGTTCAACTTGATGTTAGACCTGTGCAGATAGAAGCGATTTTTCAGTGTCAGCCTAGTTTCACCCATGTACTGTGTGCTCTGATAGTTGGTGCAGTACAGCATATAGACGATATTGCTGCTGTCACAGGACAGTCGATGACGGATGGTAAATGTCTGTCCTGTCTGCATACTATTCAATGCTCTGCTCTCAACTAGATGGTTTTCACAAACCACACAGTGTTTAGCTGTACATTTGAAGCATCCAGCATAGATGTCATCTAGAATCGGGAGAGCTGATGGCGTGAGCAGGTTTCTCAAAGACCGCGATTTTCTTTCGGCTAGTATGGGTGGGAAAGGCATAGCCTTCCGCATTTTTCTGGCTCGTGTGGAGAAGAGGTTGGAGTTCTGTAAACCAAGAACGGAATGGGGGATTAGAGGGGTTGTGAGTGACGATGAATGGAACTCGGTTGTGTTGCCTGTCTTCCATCTTATATCTAAGAGTCTCGTGTCGGGGAACATGGCTGGCTTTGGTTTTTGCCTCCTGGATGGTCTCAGGGCTGTATCCTCGCTGGAGGAAATCACGTTCCATATCCTGGCAACGAGACTGGAAGGTTGGCATGTCAGAACAGAGGCGGCGGAGGCGCAGGAACTGGGCATAAGGAATGTTTTTGATGGCATGGTAAGCGTGGCAGGATGAATGGGCCAAGTATGTACGAGCATCTGTAGGTTTGGAATACAGGTCTGTGTACAGATAGCCTCGCTTCAGATGGATGAAGATGTCCAAGAATGGCAATGATTCTTTAGAATAGTTCATAGTGAACTTGATGGTAGGGTGGAACTGGTTCAAAAACTCAAGGGACTGGTAAAGTTCTCTTCTGTTGATCGAGACCACAGAAGAAAGATGTCGTCTCTAAACCGTTTCCACAGCTCTCGGCTGATAGGAAAGGGGCTGTTGTCCAGTAGCTGTGCCTCCAGCCAGCCCATGAAGAGGCAAGTCACACTAGGTGCCATAGGTGTGCCCATGGCAGTGCCCAGTTTTTGCTTGTAGAATGCCCGTCAAAGTGGAATACATTGTTGGATAGTACATGGTTCATCAGTTCCAGGAGACGCTCTGTTGGTATGTTGTTGATGCAATCATTTTTGTCAACAAACGCCTTCACTGCTGTTTCCATGTCGGCGTGAGAAATGTTACTGTAGAGTCCAACAACATCAATGGTGACCAGGTATGTGCTGTCGTCAAAAGGACCAAACTCACGGTTCGATTGGTCTAGTGTATGGAGCATGTGTGTGGTGTCTTGCACATAGGACGGAAGTTGCTTGACATGGTCCTGTAACCAGTGGTCCACCAGTTTGGAGATACGTTCAGTGGGGCCACCACCTCCTGAGACAATGGGACGTCCAGGTGGGTTTTCCAAAGTTTTGTGGATCTTAGGAAGCATGTAAAACTGATGGCAGCGTATACTCCCAATTTCAATAGTAGCCCATTTGTGTGTGTTTCTCATCGATGTAGTCATCATTCAGAAGTCGGTTCACCAGGTGGTTGGATTTTCTAGCAATGGTGTTTGAAGGATCTTTCTTAATTACATCATAGTGCTGAGTGGAAAGAAGTTGACGATGAGCTTCAGCAATATAGTCACTGGTGTTTTGAACGACAACAGCTCCCCCTTTGTCGGCTGTGCTGATGCGAAGTGTCCTATATATATATATATATATATATATATATATATATATATATATATATATATATATATATATATATATATAGTGGGTGATTGCATCTCTTACGAGATCCAAGGAAAGGTTGTTCTGCACAATTCTTAGCCGCTGATAATGCTTGGGTATATTGAACAGCAGAGCTGACCACTCAGACTGTATCTTTTGATCTCCCTTGCATCCTTAAATGGATCTCAAAGCATAGGCTCAAAGACTGGCCCTTACATTTTATACTGTTTGCGTAATGTTTTTAGTTTTCAACAACTTTTTTCCTCTCCACACTTTCGTTTTGTTTAATTCTACTACCTTTCGCTGGCTGCTGCTTTGGGGGTGCTGTTGTATTCTTTTTCGAACCCTTGGCAGTCGGAACACCACAGAATTATGGACCGTGGTGCGTCTCTATCTGACGCCAAGAGCACAGACACAACCAGCCGTGTTTCCCTGATGAGTCCGATCCAGCGGACGAAAGACCTTGGAGCAGGCGACACATATAGATCTGTCTTCGAGGGATTGCGATAGTTTCCTCATGCAGCTAGTGAAAGGGTTTTCATATTTATAATATACATTTTCCCATTTATTTCATCTTCAAAATAACTTTTTTCCCTCTCAATTTCTAATTTTTGCCAAATCGTTAGTATAATGATGGAAGAATTGTTAATCTGCACTTCTTTTCTTCCACTACTTAATTGTTCAGCTATATATATAGATATGAAGGCTTATCATCCCCCTATTTCTATAATCTGAGACATAAGAGCAATCTTTGTTTAGAATTCAATATTTCTTGCAGTCATTGCAACACCTAGCTGCTCTGTAAGTTGCTGGAATGGTGCGCAGTACTTATCCTTGGAATTTATTGTTTTATTATATATATATATATATATATGTGTGTGTGAGTGTGCGCGCACATGATAGTCTCATTTTCTACCCTATAGTCTCTGTCGTGCATGTTAGAGATCATAGAAAGCCACATTTCTGTAAAAGCTGCGGTTGTTTGAAGTTAAGTATAACATAGTGACATATATTATGTTTTTTTTTTCTTTCGTGTCTCACCTGCCTGTTATTTTCTCTCTCGCTCTCCTCTCTCTTTTTTCTCTCCCTCCCTTTCTCGTTCTCTGTGTGTGCGCATGGTGTTTATATGGTTTGCTTTGGGATTGTTGGTTGTTCTTGTTTCTTTGTATTATGTATTTCTTTTCCAATCTTTGTAATTCAATAGCAGGTGATTATGCACTTGTTCATATAATAAAAAAAAACTCACAAATAATTACTTAAAAAAAATGTTTACTGGAAACGGACGAAGTGATTTTGAAACACAAAAAGGAAGAGCTGCGTGAGTTAACGAAAAAAAAACAATCACAGAATGATGATAAAATCTAGAGCTACATGGGCATCCTTTGGTGAAAAGGGAAATATTTCAGTGCTGCAAAAAAGGAACTTCGTAAGCAAAAGAATGTTTAAACTTGTCACCGACCAAGGAAGACTCTGATATGAACGGATGAGATCTTAAAAGAGGAAAAGAACTATCATGAAAACTTAAACGCGGAGAAGGGAGTGACACTGAAAAATATGTAGATAATTTGCCAAAGATAAGTCAGCTAGAATCCGGACATATGGAGAGATCAATCACTTTAGAAAAAACTACAAAGTCCTAAGAAATATGGAAAATGACAGCAGTCCTGGAACAGATGGTATGATGGTAAACTTCTTTAAATTCTTCTGGAGACAGGAAATGTTGTAGTCCGTTCTTTGAATGAGTGACACCGTGAAGGAGAAATGTCCATAACTCAAAATGGAGGAACATTAATCTGTCTTCCGAAAGGAGAAAGCCACGAGAATACTTGAAGAACTGGAGACCTATCTCTCTTTATTGCATCAGTCTGCATTGCAAATAGAATGAAAACTGTATAAATGAGGACCGAACGGGGTTCATTCCAGATAGATACATAGGTGACAGCTTGCGAACAATAAACGATTTAATTCATTAGTTTGAGGTGAATCACTTATCTGGGTAATTAATTTCTGTCGATTTCGAGAAAGCTTTTGACACAGTCAACTGGTCATATATGGATGAAGTTCTGGATGCATTCGGATTCCGAAAAGGAATACAACGATGGACATCGTCTTTTTTTGCGAAAAAAATGAAGTCTTACGAAATAGTGTGAAAGGGAAAGTGTCTTCAAATTTTCCCATTAGAAGTGACTGCCATCAAGATGACCCTATATCTCTATACTTTTTGTTGTTTTGTGTGTTGAGATACTAGCAACCTAAATAAGGCGAGATCACAATGTTAAAGGCATACAGATAGAACATACACAATTTATGATAAATCAGTTTGTAGATGACACCACCTTTACGCTTGGAGGAAATAAGAAGTCATACGAAAAGCTATTTAGAAACCTTTATAAATTTGAGAAAACATTGGGGTTTGAATTAAACTATGAAAAACGTTTCAGGTTTGCTTAGGTATAGAGAAAAATTCCACGAAAACATATTTACCTTCTTACAAAATAAAATCTAGCCCTTAGGGGTGTGGTTTACAGAAGTCTATTAAATAAGACAGAAAATAGTGTGACCGATAAATTCTCAGAAGTTCAAAACATGTTCGAAATATGATCAAACGGCATTATGTAGAATAGCGGTGCTTAAGTCATTAGTGCCATCAAAATTGGTGTACCTATGGATTCTTCTACCAGATTCCCCTGATTCCCAGGTTGCTTCATTACAAAATATGTGCGTCAAGTTTGTTTGAAAAACCACAAGAATGACAAAATCAACAGAAAATATTCAATAGAAAATATGCAAAAGGGAAGATTTAAGTATACCCGACCTCAAAGTATATATTAGCTCCTTTAAAAAAAAAAAGAAACAAGTAGGGTAACGATTCACCCATAATTAAATAGACACACGCCCATACTCCAAACGAATGCTGCTCACAAACCATATCACCTCGTAAAAATGACGACGTCACAACACACAGAACCAATCAGGCGTTAATAAACCCAGTTTAAAATGTCGTATACCAAGCGTTTCTCATTAGGTTCCCGTTCATACCATCCACCCACTGCACTTGACCCTACGAAATATGCCACTGTCCCTGGCGTCTCCTCACCCTCACATACCTGCTGTATATACATGTGGGCAGTGAGGGGGTATCAGAGACTGAGGAAAGAAAAAGAAAAAAAAAAAAAACCATTGAAGTAACGACGGTAAAATAATAACAAGGAAACAATAACAAAACAGATGACAGAAATCACACGACTAGACTATTTCTAATTCTTATTCTAACCTGACTGATCATTGGTTCCCTATGTTTTCCTCGACTTATGCCACGAAATGTTTCGACATGAGGTTCGCCTGGAGGAGGATTTCCAGCCGAGTAAACGATGTAAAGTTTCTCTGTACCTAGAGCCAGTGAAATAGTACACATAGAAGCTCACACTTGAATTCGTACATTCACAGCAGTAAGCAATACTGATCAAAGCCATGAACAAGTTTGAATAATGACCACCAGCATTTAACTGAGCGTCAAACATTGGAACCAGTCGCAAAATAATGTTGGGGACAGATAGAGTAAAAAATTCGGCGGAAAGCCAAATGAGCATTTTAGTCACTCCAATTTCTTTGTTAGACATAGAGGACGATGAACGATGACGCCATCTTATAATTTGCTGCAGTTTGACAGCAGTGATGATGGTGGTGATGAGAACAATGACTGGACAACCCACTGCAAGACACAACCCATAGAATATTCCTTCCAGGATTTACCATCTCTTTATTCTGAAAGTAATACTCAC
>JADBJO010004142.1:95000-102500 GCA_016801955.1 Conus betulinus | reverse complement strand
ATACATTGAATATTTCTTTTCCTGCGTGTCTTCCATGTCTATTTTCTCCGCCCGTGTCCCCGTCAGGTTTCCTGAGTGTGGTCTTCCCTGCGATTCTAGCTTGGGGATGAAAATCGGATTATTTGAGTACTTTCTTTATCAAACCACGCGATCTTACCCAAGCATGGACGTCAATATTAATTTTCATTGTAGTGGGAACACACCTTGTAGAGAAAACTCAGTTGAGTCTCATCTTGTTATTAATCCTGAGGCCTGTCAAGCTTACTGTTTCCTAATTCGAAGCATAAGTATTTTGTCATTCTCTCAGCCTCCCTTTCTCTTTTGGAGGCATTGTTGGCCGCAACCTCAAGTATTCTCAACTGTTGAAATAGTAGGAAGTGTACACCTCTCTATATTCTGATGGATACTAAGTAGATTTTGTTTGGGTCCTAGTTATTTCGGCATTCGAGATGATGAATCGATAGATCAACTTGCCAAGAATCCTACAAATATAGTATTCAGCTGATTCTCTATTCCTCACATCGATCTGAAACCCAACGCTCAGGCTTATATCAAAGACCTCTAGCAAGGGGAATGGAATTCATAGACCGATAAGAAACTCATCAAATTCTGTCCAAAACTTAAACAATTTTTACCATGCGCTTCTGGCAGCCAAAGAGGAAGTGTCATGCGTTTGAGAACAGGCCAATACTTTTCCACCCACTGTATCATTTAAAAGGTGAAGAAGCTCCCTCAATATAGAACATGTTCTGATGGAGTTTTAGGACTTTCATGATGGCAGACATAAACACTTTACTACAGCAGACTCCATGGAACTCTTGTTCAGAGATGTCCCACTTGAAGCGATTTTTTTAGGTTCTGAAAGAGATCAACATTTTCCATCTAATCTAAGACATTACGATTTAAAGATTTTAACTAAATTTCTTCGTGTTTTCATAAAAATCTATCTTTAGTGTTTCATAAAAATCTATCTTTAGGAGGTGTGTGTGTGTGTGTGTGTGTGTGTGTGTGTGTGTGTGTGTGTGTGTGTGTGTGTGTGTGTGTGTTGCATGTGTACGTGCGTGCGTGCGTTGCTGCGTGCATGTGTGCTTGCGTGCGATCGTACATGCGTAAGTCTGTGTGTGTGTGTTGTGTGTGTGTGTGTGTGTGTGTGTGTGTGTGTGTGTGTGTGTGTGTGTGTGTGTGTGTGTGTGTGTGTGAGTGGTGCTCATTGCTAATCTGGGCACAAACCGGATGATGATACAAATATGGGGATTAACACTGTCAGATCTGACTTATGGATAAACAGAAACAGAAAACACTATATAACAGATATTGTAGAATGCAGATTAAAGATGCGATTGCGTTGAATTGTATTGGTCAGATCAATTCAGATAATGAATAGACCATCAAGCAAATGTTTCCACTTTTTCATCTCATCAGGTGGCTTTTCCAAGCTAATTCAGTTATGTGTGACTAGACTGCAGTTATATGCTTGCCCTATGAGGCTTTGAGAATGTCTACAAGACAAGCAGAGGGGTCAGCTCGATATCCCCTGGTCGATGTCCCCCTCTTTTCAATTATCCCCAGGCTGATACTCCCCTGCTTGCCTAAGCATGTGTGTCTCTGGGACAGCGCCTGCATGGTCTTGAGCTGTGACATGGGAAATATTTCCTTTCGTATCCCGTTCTCAGAAACAAGAACTTGTCTTGTGGCCGGAGGAGTACTGAGCTGGGGAAACGTCGACAGGTGAATATTGAACGGGGTGAATATGGAGCCCTGCGGAATATCTAACAGCGACAAGCATGCGAAGTATTGAGCAGGGAGAATACGGAGCGGGGAGAATATCGAGCTGGTCGGTTATTGATCAGAGGGTGGGGCGGGGGAAGATCTATACGCTACCGCAGTAAGAAGCCATAGGAGCACTAGCAAGGTAGTGAACCTTCAACCTTGTGTAAAATCCGAATATGAGGACTGCTGGACCAGGGAGGGGTGGAGTAGGCGGAAGTGGGGGTGGGAGGAGGAGGAAGGGTGAAGGCTGTGCTGTAAGGGGTATCCTAATAATAAATGAATTTGTGTTTATGTCAGCCAGACTGAACGTAACATAAACGGATCAGTTGCATGAATATTAAAATGTGACACACAAAAATTTGATTAAATATAACACCATAAGATACAATGCATGCCAGGTCTACAGCAATGCGTGTCAGCTTCGAAAAAAAAATGTCTTGTAGAAATATCTTGATTTCTTATCAGATCTAACCTTGCTGAAAAGCAAAATTTCATTGTCACTGCGAATAACATATAACACGTAAGCTGCTGATCTGAAATGGGGAATGTTTTAAAATTTTGTACCCATTGAAAATGGATTTCAAGGTATCATCAACTTCACTTGGCGAAAGTAGAATGCAACATTAGTCAGACCAGGTGGGAGTCCAAGCAATTTTCTTTTGTCCCTGTTAACTTTGGTCTCAATTGTTCCCATTGTGCTAATACTGATATTGTATATCGCCAGCGATCAAACCAGCTTTGAGGTAAGCATGAAATGCAAGCACCAGACGTTTTATTTGCCACGGAAGCCACACTAGTGTATTACCTGCAGGGTCTAATCTGCTGTTTGTTTGGTGTCCTTTCACTTCTTTGTGTCCTTCAAGGAGTCATCATAGCAGTTCCCAGGCTCTTCATTAGATTGTTTGTCACCGTTAGAAAGGTTTGCTTGCTATAGTAATCAAAACTGTCAGCTGCCTTTCTTTTCTGCAGGGACAGACTCCGTAATATTCGTGGTTTGACCCCCCCCCCCCCCCCCACAGCCCCATCTATTTAAATAAGAACTTCTCTTTAGGGTTCTATTTTTCATCTTGATTGGTAAAATAAACTTAAAAAATTTGAATTTGGTGTCATGTGCGAATTATAGCTGCTTTCAAGATGACCTCCATTGCCAACAGAAGCAGCGTTTGAAAAACTGTACTGTCCCTTACCATCTCACCATCCAGATCAAATCAGCGTGTTGTGTGTTAGTTTGGGGGAAACCCTCATTGACAATAAAAACAACAGTAGAATTACTGAACTGTCATAAAAAGAGTAAACAAGTTATAAAGAAACACGACGCGTTACAATCTATTGAGTTTCCGTCGGGCAGGACAAACAACATTTAAATGAACGGACGGACAAAAAGTCATCTCTTCAATCTAAATGAAAATATGGTGTGTGTGTGTGTGTGTGTGTGTGTGTGTGTGTGTGTGTGTGTGTGTGTGTGTGTGTGCGCGCGCGCGCGCGCGCGCGTGCGCGCGTATGGTGTTTATATGGCTTGCTTTGGTATTGTTGATTGTTCTGTTTCTTTTCATTATGTATTTATTTTCCATTCTATGTAATTCAGTGGCTGATGGCAGATGATTATGAACTTGTTTATATGATTAAATAAATCTGACAAATCATCACTTTGAAAATGCGTTCACTGGAAACGGACACAGTGACCTTGAAAGACAAAAAGGAAGTGCCGAGTGAGTTAAGGAAAACAAAAACTGACAGAATAATGATAGAATCTAGAGCCAAATGGGCATCCTTCGGTGAAAAGGGCAAATATTTGTGTTCGCTGGAAAATAGGAACTTCGTAAATAAAAATAATGCTTAAACTTGTCACCGACCAAGGAAGGCTCTGACATAAACGAATGAGATTAAAAAAAAAACACAAAAAAAAAAAAAAACAAAACAAAACAAAAAAAAACAGAACTATTATGAAAACTTAAAACGCGGCAAAGAGAGTAAATGATATTGACAATGAAAACTATGTAGATAATCTGCCAACGCTAAAGTCAGTTAGAATCCGGACATATGGAGAGATTAATCACTTTGGAAAAAGCTACAAAAGTCCTCAGAGATATGGAAAATGACAGCAGTCCTGGAACAGACGATGACGGTAAACTTCTTTAAATTCTTCTGGGGACAGGAAATTTTGTAGTCCCTTCTTAAAATGAGTGACACAGAGAAGGTGAAATGTCTGTAACTCAAAATGAAGGAACATTAATCTGTCTTCCGAAAGGAGAAAAGCCACGAGAATACTTGAAGCACTGGAGACATATCTCTCTTCTAAGTGTGAATTATAAGATTGCATCAGCCTGCATTGCAAATAGAATAAAAACTGTTCCAACAAAACTCATAACTGAGGACCAGACGGGTTTCATTCTAGATAGGTGATAGCTTGCGAACAATATGCGATTTAATTCATTATTTAGAGGTGGATCACTTATCTGGGTTATTAATTTCTGTCGATTTCGAGAACACTTTTGACAAAGTCAGCTGGTCGTGTATGAATGAAGCTCTGGATGCATTCGGATTCCGAAAAGGAATACAACGATGGATATCGGCTTTTTTGCGAAAAGATGAAGTCTTAGTAATAATGAACTGGAAAGTGTCTTCAAACGTTCCCGTTAGAAGTGGCTGCCATTAAGATGACCCTATATCTCTATATTTTTGTTTTGTGTGTTGAGGTTCTAGCCACCTAAACAAACCAAGATCACAATATTAAAGGCATACAGAGAGAACATACAGAATTTAGGATAAATCAGTTTGTAGAAGACACTACCTTTACGTTAGAAGGAGATTAGAAGTCATATGAAAAGCTGTTTAGAAACCTTTACGATTTGAGAAAATGCTCGGGTTTAAATTAAACTATGAAAAACGTTTAATATTTGGTTAGGTGTAGAGAAAATTTCCACGGAAACAAATTTACCTTATTAGAAAATAAAATTGAACTCCTCAGAATTTTCCCCGAAGATGGAGTATGGCTGCCTTAATGGCGAGATAAAAAAAAAAAACGGTCATACACACAAAACTTCACTGCCTGTCTTTACAGGTAGTGTCCACAGGAGTATCAGCCTGTGTACGCTGAAAGAAAGAAAGAAAGAAAGAAAAAAAAAAATCCCTCAGAATTGAATATTTTAGGGTTATGGTTTGCAGAAGTCTATCAAATATGACAGAAAATAATGTGACTGATAAAGTCTCAGAAGTTCAAACCTGTTCAAAATATGGTCAAAAAAGAGTAATAACGGCATTATGTAGGATAGCGGTGCTTAAGTCATTAGTGCTATCAAAATTGGTGTACCTATGGATTCTTCTACCAAACTCCCCTGATTCTCAGATTGCTTCATTACAAAATGTGCTTCAAGTTCGTTTGGAACCACAAAAGTGAGAAAATCAAAACAAAACATTCAATAGAAAATGTACAAAAGGGAAGATTAGTATACCCGACCTCAAAGTATATATTAGCTCCTTGGAAAAAAGAAACAAGAAGGGTAAGTATTCTCCCATATTTGAATAAAAAACACACCCCCATACTCCAAACGAATGCTGCTCACAAAACCAAATCACCTCGTAGAAATGACAATACAGCACACAGAACAAACAAGGCGTTAATAAACCAGGTTTGGAATGTCGTATACCGGGGGTTTCTCGTTAGGTTCCCGTTCATACCATCCACCCACTGTCCTTGACAGTCCCTACAAAAATATGCTACTCTCCCTGGCATCTCCTCACCCTCACATACCTGCTGTGACGTCATCTCTAACGAATCAAATATTTGGAAGTTGTTCAAGGACTGATTAAGAGCCCAATTGGACATTTACTTTAACGTCTATGTTATTTTTTCCCCCATCTTGGTGGTAGTTGCTTATTTAGTGTTTCTTTTGAAGTTTTGAATTAAGTTATGTGGAGGTTTTTTTTTTGGGGGGTGGGGTGGGGGATGGTTTTTTTTTTGTTTGTTTGTTGTTTGTTTGTTTGTTTTTTTTTTAATTTATTATTATTTTATCTAGGCCTAATTGCATTATACATACCTATATACGCCCAAATTCAATACCAACCATTCGCATGCATACACCCCAAAACACTACATGCACACACACTTACATACTGTCTAAGATCACTGTTAGGTGGATAGACGTTAAATTAAAGAACGAACATACCTGCTGTATACACATGTGGACAGTGAAGGGGTATCAGAGACTGTGAGGAAAACAAAAAAGAAAAAAACCATTGAAGTAATGATGACAAAATAATAATAATGAGGAAACAATAACAAACAGATGACAGAAATCATACGACTAGACTTTTTAAAATTCTGAATAATTAGGTAGTGGGGGGAAACAAGTGCAGGCTAAAAATTCTTCAGTCATTATAGTAATGATTTGGCAAAGATCTGAACTTTTAGAAAAAAAATGAAGATGAAGAAAATGGGGGAATATATTATAAATATGAGAAACCCTTCACTAGCTGCCTGAGGGAACCATCGTAAACCCTCTTGAAGGCAGATCTATTTGCATTGCCTGCTCCTAGGCCTTTCGTCCGCTGGATCGGACTTATCAGGGAGACACGGTTGATTGTGTCTGTGTTCCTGGTGTCAAATAGAGACACAGCACACCACCGTCGTGTTCTCTCCACCAAGGGTTCAAG
The DNA here is from genome assembly GCA_016801955.1 of Conus betulinus. NCBI lineage: Eukaryota > Metazoa > Mollusca > Gastropoda > Neogastropoda > Conidae > Conus > Conus betulinus. The sequence continues at coordinate 96,077 of JADBJO010004142.1, read as the reverse complement.
AAAGAATCTAATAGCACCCCCAAAGCAGCCAATGAAGGATAGTAAAATGGAATAACACGAAAGACTATTTTAATCCTTATTCTGACCTGACCGATTATTGGTTCCCTATATTTTCCTCGACATATGCCATGAAATGTTTTGACATGAATTTCGCTTTGAGGAGGATTTCTAGCCGAATAAACGATGTAAAGTTTCTCTGTACCTAGAGCCAGTGAAATAATACACAAAGAAGTTCACACTTGAACTCGTACAGTCACAGCAGAAAGCAAAAGTGACCAAAGTCATGAACAAGTTTGAATGATGACCACCAGCATTTAACTGAGCGTCAAACATTGGAGACAGTCGCAAACTAATTTTGGGGATAGATAAAGTGAAGAATTCGGCGGAAAGCGAAATGAGCATTTTGGTCACTCCAATCTTTGTCAGACATTGTGGACGATGAACGATGACGCCATCTTATGGCTTGTTGCAGTTTGACAGCAGTCATGATGGTGGTGACGAGAACAATGACTGGACAACCCGTGCAAGACAAATCCGTAGAATATTCCTTCCAGAATATTTACCATCTCTTTATTCTGAAAGTAATACTCACTGGCAGAGGTCTGCCACGAAACTCTGCCTGTGCGCATTTCGTAGAAACATCCCACACGATACTTGGCTGTCACAACAAAACGAACGAATCCTGTCACACACACGCCAACTACGATCCCAATCCTGAAAAGCTTGGCAGGAATACATCTTTGGGCTTTTAATGGAAACAAAACGCACACACATCGCTCTGAAGAGATGATAGTTGATATAAACATGGAAGCATATCCTAGGCCAGCAAGCCCTACGATATTGTTATTAAGTATGTAAACGTATATCATTCCATACCTGTGGTCCGCAAAATTACTGTAGAAGCCATCGGCATACAGTATCAAGACAAACGATAAATAAAACAGATCAACCAGAGCTAAGGAAAAGAGACACAGATTGATTCGCTCTCCCAGACCTTGCCGGAAGAAAACAATCATGTTGGTGATGTTGGCTGGGGCACCACAGAGAAACAGGATAGGAATGACGATGGCAGTTATG
>JADBJO010004142.1:82500-87500 GCA_016801955.1 Conus betulinus | reverse complement strand
CCAAGTAAGCTCAGAAGCGATATCCCTCTATATTTGTCAGTGACACGAGGATTACCTTTTTTAAAAATGGGGACAATTACAGCACTTGACCACATTTCAGGATACTGTCCTTCATCAAAAATAGCGTTGAAATTCGGTCAAAAAAGTGAACAACGTGGTTTCCTGCCGCTTTTTACATTTCAGCTAAAACTTCATCTTCGCCCACTTGACTTACCGTTTTTTAAAGTAGTATATAGCTTTGTACCTCCTCGATGGAGATTTTGTGTTGTCTAGTGAGTCAGTCCGTACGTTGGCATTTATAGGTAACAGATTAGAGTTGCTCACTTGGCTAGCTAGATTAGACTGAAACACTTTCATAAAATGGTTCTGCCATTCGTTCAGCGAGATGCTATTGGGGGCGGTCTGCTTTCTAGATAGACCAGTGCATGCCTTTAACTCTTTCCAAAAACATTTTTAGGATTGTGCAAGGTATTCGCGAGAAGCAGGGGTTTGTCCGCCATAAATCGTTTACATTTATGTTCCAAAAGTGATTTGTACTCTTTACGTGCCTTAACGTATGTATGCCTGTCACCTGTGTCACGTGTGCGCTTAAATGTACGAAGTTTTGATCTGGTTTCCTTACGAGTAAAAAAGCAGTCCTTATCAAACCAAGTCTCCTTGTGAAGGAACCCGCCTAGTTTAACTTTTCTTTCTCATACAAACGCTTGAACTGGTCAAACAGTCAACAAAAACCTGAAGCGCCAAGTTTACATCTGCATTAATCAAAGTAACAGCAATATTCAATCTTGCTTGAATATCAACGCTAAGAAAGCACTGAGGAACGTATCGTTTTCCTCCATGTTCCACACATACTTATCAACCCACTGAGCACTGGCGCAGCGACCACTTCTCGAGGTAGATGGCAATGACACTTTAAGAATCAGAGACACGGGCAAGTGATCGGATTCTACACAAACAGTTTCAACTGTCAATGAATCTAGAACATTTTCATTACATAAGTCATTAGACAATACAAAATAGTCAATTGTACTCGATCCTGTTGAAGACACAAGTGAAACTGTCGTCAAAACAAAAACGGTTAGCACCATTAGAATTGAACATTGCATGACGTCACATATGCTAAGCAATTGCAAACCAAAATGATTGAATTCAAGATCTTGTGAAGTCTTTCTAAGTAGACATTTTCAACACCACTCGTCGTCCAGTTTGAGTTTAGTTCACGGCTGTTGCCTTCACCTGTTCGGGCATTAGAATCGCCACATAACAAAACATAGAAATCTGATCTTTTTCTCCAGCAGCACTGCTAAACAGTGTTCGGTTAAATCAATACCAATGCCCATATCAGAGTGGGCGTATGCTGGAGAGTCCCGAGGAGGAATATAGTAGAAAATGCACATAACTGGTTTATCAGCAGTAAAAAAAAATTTGCTGACATTTCTAACACAACAAAATTGTCTAGGTTCACATTGATGGGTTTGAAATAATTAGCAAAACCGTTACGTACCAGAACCATCACTCCTCCACTTTTCCTACCTTGTCTACTAAGTTTCTTTGCCGGAGCTGAAAACAACACAAAATCTTTCATAACATTCATTTCAAAACTTTCATCTACAAAGGTTTCTGTCAAGCATATTATATCAGCAGAGTTAAAAAAAAAAAAAACTGGTAAAATCGTCGTGGTTACTTAAATTTATTTGCAATTCCCCTACATTATAATTCAATAACTTAAAAGGAGTAGGTGCACTACGGACATGTGAATGTGACGTGTGTGTGTGTCGTCAACACTGGGCTGGCCATCCCGTCAGGCATCAAGGGTGACAGATGCCCGCGGAGACTGGAAACGTAGTTGTTGCTGTCTGAATTTGCCACGCGTGACCGCACCCTGCAAGCGGGCAAGGTCCGCTTCGTCACAGGAACTCGGTAGCTGACCCCTCGCTCTAGGGAGCTTCTCTGCGTCTTCAAGCTGCCTGGTGCCACAGGGGTAGTCACGCGTGACAACCTCTGCACCGGCACAGTGCAGAGTATCGGCGACGGTGCCTCTGCCTGGCCCCACATCAGTGGTGATTTGGTCAGCACACTGTTGCAGTTGACTGCCACCACCACCACCGCCGACCTCGAAAGGCCCTCGAGCAGTAGCAGCTGCGCTGATTGAAGCAGGCTGAAGATCAGGAAAGTCGCCGCTGTGTGTCGTATCGCTGGTAGAGTTGCCATGGTCTGATCGATGAGGTGGGGGTGTACCGGTGACCTCGGAGTCACCCTGAGACGGGGGGCAGGCTCTTAATGTCATCGTCGGCCTGCAGTCCTGAGTTGCTGTAGAACTCATGGATGAGTTCCGTCTCCTTCTGCATGTTCCAGTCCCAATCTCCGTCGTACTTGTCCTTGAGGAAGGTTGCCAGACACTTCCCAATGGCCCCAGGTTCTGCGATATCTTGTACGGGTTCCGCCTCAGAGTAGCTGGATCTATGGCGTGGCTGTGGATCAACAACACCAGCAGCAATGATCTTGCCTCGTCTTAGGTAGCCACATTGGTTGTTCCCCCACAAAGACTTCTGCTGATCGCGTTGCTGTGGAGTATAGTCAGGACCAATCTTAACCTCATCTTTCTCCATCCTTTTTCTTGCCTCTTTGTTCTTCATCACCCTCATCGTGTGTGACTGAATCTTCGGAAGCGGACGATGATGGGTCTACAGCGGGAACCACTTGGTCTGCCAACACGGTAAGCTTCGTCAACGTCATCAATCTTGAAACAAGGGGAGTCAAAGAGATTGTTCAAGGTCTGGACTGCTAAAAAAACCAGCGAATCAAGAGATTCCGTGTTATCTTCTTTGATGCCGGATATTTTAACGTTTTTTTTTCGCCGTTCGTTAGCCTGGAGCTGGTCCACTTTCTGTTGGAGGGTCTGCATACGCTGATCACAGTCTTTCACCTTTCTGATCAAACAGACAATGTTTTTTGCTGTTGTTCTTGACAAACATATTGAGAGAGGACAACGAACTCATTATAGTCGACATGTCTTGCGAGGTGGCGTGGTGTGAACTGACAGTTTGTTTCTTCACCTCATTCATTCCACTCACCACAGTCTGTATCTTCTGAGAGAGTTTGATCCAGTTTCTAGTCAATGTCCTGGGGCCCAGGGTTCACTTCGATATCTCCCGACTGCAGTAGTATCAGGCCTAGTGTCAGGAACAACAGCATCATGTCAGTAGGGCGGACATAAACGGGAATCTTCAGTGATGTACGCCGTAGCATTTTTGCTCGTTTGGCCCGTTTCGCCAAACCCAATGAAAACAGGTAAGAAAATACCAATAGCAGATCTTTGTTGCTCAGAGCTTACTGGCATTTTTCAAAAGTAAAGAAAACTGATAAGAAAAGGTGTAAAACGAAGTTACTTCAGGATGCGCGAAAAGGAATCTTATCTACGGCGAGTACGTTACAACAGCTTCTCTGTTCAGTGAGCTGAGCTCTCTGTTCACGTCCTTCCTCGACGACGGTCGCAAGTCAACTGAGAGAGAGAGAGAGAGAGAGAGCGCGCGCGCACAGATGTAACATTTGAGTGTATTTTCCGCACAGGATCTTAGCATCCTGATTCATTATTTCGTTCTTCTGCCCTCTCTGCCATCTTGTTTTCCCCTCGTGTCCCTGTCAGGTTTCGTGGTCGTCCCTGCGATTCTAGCTTGGGGCTACATGAAAACTGGATTTTTGAATCAGTGCTTTTGCTTGTCGGATCCACGCGATCTTACCCAAGCATGGACGTCAATATTTCATTGTGTTTTGGAACAAACCTTGTAGAGAAAACTCAGTTGAGGTGAATGCTTTTTGTTTTTAGTCTCATCTTGTTAATCTTGAGGCCTGTCAAGCTGGCTGTTCTCTCTTGGAAGTGTAAGTATTTTCTCATTCTCTCAGACTCCCTCTCTATTTTGGAGGCCATTGTTGGCCGTAACCCCAAGTACACTCAACTGCTGAAATAGTATGATGTGTACACCTCTCTAACTTCTGATGGATACTAAGTAGATTTTGTTTGGATCCCAGTTATGTCGGCATTCGAGGTAATGAATCGGTAGATCAACTTGCCAAGAATCCTACACATATAGTGTTCATCCGATTCTCTATTCCTCACCGGTCTACTCCTGAAACTGGCGAGTAATGGTTGAAAATAGGTATGCATTTGGTATTGCTAAAATGGTCGTCTCATGTCGCAAACACACACACACACACACACACACACACACACACACACACACACACACACACACACACACACACACACACACACACACACACACACACGCGCGCGCGCGCGCGCGCGCGCGCGCGCACACGCACACACGCACGCACGCACGCATGCACACACACACCTAAAAGAATATACACTAAGATTCAGCCAACAATTCTCCCATCCTCGAGGATAACAGTACCTCTGCCGGATTGGTATCGGTGATACAAAACAGAAAAAAATGATGTGCGAATACAGGAGAGTGAAACATGATGATACTTCCAGCCAACAATTCAATCAAACATATACCTCAGTGTAATGAGACACATTCATTAAGTCGATAAAATGGATGATGTCTTCACAGAGACTCTCAAGCTCTTAGGTCCTAGAGGCTCAAGGCTGATGAGACACTGCGGGAATGTTAAAGTGAAAAGGCTGTCCACATAACAGACATGAACTCAATGAGCTGAACGACGTTCGTCTCGCACCTCAGGAAACTGCAGGTCCTGATGATTGCTATGGGACTGGCTGCAGCGAGATGCTCAAGATTTACATAAGAAGATTACGTACAATTGTACCAGTATCCTTTCAAGATTATGCAAATCAAAGAAATAGATGTGTCCATTGGTAAACGCAAAACTCATATGCATATTCATGAGTGTGCACTTGCGCATGTATCGTGACTGCGTGGACGTGAGCGCACGAGCTGGTACATGCGTTCGTCTTACGCATGCGTGAGTACGTGTGTGTGTGTGTGTGTGTGTGTGTGTGTGTGTGTGTGTGTTGT
>JADBJO010004142.1:70000-77500 GCA_016801955.1 Conus betulinus | reverse complement strand
GCGAAAAAACTAAGTCTGAGAAAAAAAAAATCTCGGGGTAACTCAGGCGATCAGAAAATGCGGCAACTCGCTGCAAACTTCGCTCAGCAAATCCCCATCCGTAATGGAATGGTAACAATTCGTATACGAGCCAAGAAATTAAACACTACCGCAGCACAAACGTACGTTCCAACATTAGATTTTTATGAATATGTTGAAAGATTCTTCACTAAGCCACAAAATCACGTTCAAACACACAGCAGATTTTCAGTCTGTTATATGTATCACTGGCACGGTTTTACAACGTTCTTGCTGACTCCCCAACGTAGTCTTAAAAATATTTGAAAAAGGCATTCGACTCAGTAAACTGAACATATATATAGATATCAATAAAGTTCTGGTCATCTTTGGAATAGGAGAGGATTTACGTAAACGGATATCCTATTTTATTTTAAAAGAAACATTAAATCCTACGTGAGAGTAAGTATGAAAATAACACAAAAAGGGATGTCGTCGAGGTGACCAGGCATCTTTGCTCTGCGAAACACTCTGTGTTGGAAATCCTGTCCACCCAGGATATGCCCATGATCTTGCGCAGGCAGCGGAGGTGGAACTGATACAGGGTTTTCGGTTCTTTCCTGTACAGTGTCCAGGTCTCACAGCCGTAAAGCAGCGATGTGACAACGACTGCTCTGTAGACTGCCCAGCTTGGTGCTTAGAGTGATGATGCCACGCTCACCCACACTGTTCCAAAGCCTGCCAAAGGAAGCTCCTGCCTTTGCCAGTCTGCTCGACACTTCTTTATCCAAGCCACACGATGAAGACAAGCAGCTCCCCAGGTAGGTGAAGCTGTCAGCATTCTTTATGGTCATGTCCTCGACCACGATCTTTGGTTCTGGAGGAGAGAGGCCGGGTGCTGGCTGGAGCATCACTTCTGTCTTCCGCAGGCTGATCGTCAAGCCAAAGGCCTTTGCTGCTGCAGACAGGCAACTGGCAAGCTCTTGCAGGTCTGGCTCGTTGAGTGCTGCGAGTGCACAGTCATCGGCAAACAGGAAGTATCTCACAAGGGCCTCAAGGACTTTTGTTCGGCCTTCAGGCGCCTTAAGTCGAAGAAGCGGCCATCAAATCTGGAGCGGACAGTGATCCCCGCATTGGTACTGGAGAGAGAGAGAGAGAGAGAGAGAGAGAGAGAGAGAGAGAGAGAGAGAGAGAGAGAGAGAGAGAGAGAGAACAGCATTGTGGCAAACATGAGGCTGAACAGGGTTGGTGCCAGAACACATCCTTGCTTCACTTCGTTGGACACGGGGACAGGGTACTACCAAAGAGGATATCCATAGGTTATACAGACATTTTACTCAGATGTCTGTGTACTTACAGGGTTATGTCAACATTTAACATTAAACTTTAAAGACCATAAACAGATGAAGGGTACAAGGTCAAAATCACAACGAAACAACCTATGTTTTTTGCCCGTGAGTGACTTTGAAGCTTTGCACATCAATACTATTCGTCGCCGTGGTGGGTAGGTATTGTGGGGCAAAGTTAATCTAAGAAAAGAAGTGGTAAAATATATATAATGTCCACCAGTAGGATCAAGTCTAGTAAGTCACCATTTTCAGATTCGGTACACGCCATTATCATTCTCCGCTCCATCTTTATAGAATCAAGATCTCTTATGAGGAGGCGTGCCCGCTTGATACTGGTCCATAGACCGAAGTCCCCATCTTACGGTCGCATCTTATCCCATCTTAAATCACTGGAGCGCCAAACATGGGCCAGTCCAGCAGCAGAGGTCTGGGAGACGCTGTGGCTGACTGTCAACATCACCCATCACACTAGATTTACCGTCCGAGAAGGTGGTTGGCACAAACGATAAATCAAATTGATTCCTGCGGGACAAAAAATGTGTCGGGAAAAAAAATTAAAAGAAAGGAAATCGCCGTGGTAACCGACTTCCTATAAACTTGATCACACACCGACACTGAAGACATGTACTTGTCTAACTATATTCCAGATCGAAACCGGCTTGAATAAACGTTAATTTGTAGTTGCTCACTTCTCTAGTTGTTGCTGTGTAGATGTGTCCGGCGCATGGTGTATAGGCACGCTTGGAACATCATTTCTTTCTGGAGGAGGGGAGGGCTGTTTCTTGTTTCTTCTGTGTGCTCTGTGCTGTTATATCTGCTAGGCGATTCGGTGTAGTAAGCAGCATTCTCAGAGTTATGGGCGTGTGTTTATTTCATTATGGGAGCAGGAGTTACCGAACCCTATTGATGTTTATTATTTGTAGTGTATTTCTTCAACGGATGTGGGGGGGGGGGGGGGGGGGGGGGGTTGGAACTTGTAAAGAAAAAAGGAAGGAACCAAGAAATGGTGTTGGATTACGGCATATGTAGACCAATGTATTCCGTTTTAAAATTGGAACCATTCGAATAGCCCGCTCAAAAGTCTTTTATTCCCTAATTTGGACAAATTGGCGAGACACGCCCATTTGGGTCGATGTTCCCTCGGCATCAAATGGAGATATACTACAGTCTGTAATTCCACGGTGTTCGCACACCAAGGGTTCGAAAACAGAATCGAAGAGCACCCCAAACCAGCCACCGAGGGGTGGTCAAGACAAACACAAAAGAATGCGCTGCAAGGAAATAAGTGCAAAAAATAAAATCCTTGTGTAAAGAGTATCACATGGAGGGGGAATCTTTCAGCCTATGCTTAAGGATCGTTCCAGGGATACAAGGGAGATCAAAAGGTGTCAAAGTCAGAGTGGTCAGCTCTACTATTAATAACCCAAGCATTGTCAGTCACATAAGTGCCGATAGCAGCTACTAATTGCGCAGAACAGCCTCTACATGGTAATGCTTACAGATGCAGTCTCCCATTGGTTGACCAAACAATAATATTTTGAGTAAATTCTTAATGGGGAAAACGAGTGAAGGGTAACAATTCATTTCTCATAACAATAACGATTTATCAAAGATTCAGAAAACAAAGGGGGAGGATTTGTAAGAGAAAGTAAATCGGAATGAAAACAATCAGGTGTCAGATTATAGATACACAATCCTTCATTTGCAGCATGTAGGGATAGTGGTTGTCCGTCTTGATAACATAGAACCAATTCTATGATCTGTTTAGATTTGATCAGGTTCTGACGTTATTACCTAGTCTCGATCAGTTTAAGTTCAGTTTTATGAGGACGAAGCACGATATGATTGAGGTGTGCTTATTTCACACTCAAAAAAAATTCATTTTCTTTTTCGTTCTGCATGTTGAGATGATCTTGCTGAACACCACAGTTACGTTTGTCAGTTGTTGCGTGATCAGCAAATATTTCACAATGAGATTTTAAGGTGGAAAGAAAACCATTAATAAAAAGTGGGAACAACAGAAGGCGAACTCCTGAGATGTGTTTGTTGTTGAAATTCAAAAGCCATCGAGCAATGAACCCTGTGAGAACAGTTCGACACGAATGATTTTCTCTAAATCCAAGTTGATTGGGATGATGATGTAGTAAATGATACTTGTTGATATAGGAATGAAGGCATATTTTGATGTGTTGTTCTAATTGTCTTGAATAAACAATTACAACAGATGTGGATCGATTATTGTATGTTTGTTATAAAGCATTCGGAAAACTTTATTTATCCAGAGTATATACATCTCTCTCTCTCTCTCTCTCTCTCTCTCTCTCTCTCTCTCTCTCTCTCTCTCTGTGTACACACACACACACACACACACACACACACACACATATATATATATATATATATATATATATATTATATATGCAGTCTGCATCTGGAGAAGGGTTTTCACATCTAAAATATACATTTTCCCATGTTCTTCATCTTCAACTCCCCTCACCCCCCCCCCCCCCCCCCCCCCCCCCCTTTTTTTTTTTCTCCTAAATTTCAAATCTTTGCCAAGTCATACTATAATGATGGAAGAATTGTTAACATTCACTTGTTTTCCCACACTACTTAACTGTTCAGCATAATATATATATATATATATATATATATATATATATACATATATATGCTACTAAAGGTGCGGAGAGCTTAAACAAATTCCCATCAATCCCATTCATGCCACGAGTTGCTGCCCTCTTTCAGAGTATGAGAAAAGCAACAACTTCATGGCTGTCTCTGCTACTAATGTTTAAATCTGAATGGACAATCGTTTCTTGGCAGTTTTTGTGTTATTCATATTGATCCTTATTTCCCTGCTTAATTTTGAACCATTAGATTTGCTGCAGTAGCAAAATGGTAGTCCAGTTCAATAGCAGAAATAAATATCTTTTGTTACGTTTTATACATAGAGAGACATCTGGCCCATTCCCTGTCATAAATGGGTAAAAGCAAGGATGTGGTTTGGGCACCCACATTGTTCAGCCTCATGTTCTCTGCAATGCTGACTAAGGCCTTCACAGAAGGAGACGTAGGCATCGACATCAAATTCAGAACAGATGGAAAGCTGTTCAAAGGCTCCAAGCAAAATCGAAGGTTATGACAGACATCATCAGGGACTTTCTGTTTGCTGATCACTGCGCTCTCAACACTGGCACAGAAACTGACATTCCAATCCAGCATCAACAAGTTCGCCATAACCTGCGCCAACTTCGGTCTCACAATGAATACAAAGAAGTCGGAAGTTCTGCATCAAGTTGCACTAGGCAGACCCTACCGTGAGCCTAACGTCACAGTCAATGGTGTGAGACTCACTGCAGTGAGAAAAATTCACCTACCTTGGCAGCACACTGTCCCATGACGTCACCATCGACGAAAAAGTGAGCTTCAGATTGCAAAGGCAAGTGCAACATTTAGCAGACCACACATTAATGTTAGGAATGGAAGAGGCGTCTGTCTTGAGACCAAACTGAAGGTGTACAGAGAAATTGTTTTCCCCACACTCCTCTTTGCAAGACATTGACAGTGTACGAACGGCATGCAAAGAAGCTGAATCACTTCCACACAACCTGCCTCAGAAGATTGTTCAGCATAAAATGACAGAACAAAATTCCAAGACACAGAGGTGCTCGCCCAAGCAGGCCTGCTGAGCATCCACACCATCATAATACTATTCCAGCTTCGATGGGAAGGACATATAGCTCGTATGCCAGACCATCGACTACGAAGAAGACTCTTCTACGGCGAGCTGCAACAACGAAAGCGTTCCATGGATGTCAGAAGAAACGTTTCGAAGACACTCTCAAAACATCCTTGAACGCGTTTAACATCAACCCTGACACATGGGAAGAAACTGCTATGGGTCGAACTAGATGGAGCTTTTCTGTCCACAAAGGTGACAATTTATGTCAAGATTGGAGGACAACTGCAGCGCAACAAAAGAGACAGGCAAAGAAAGCATGCGACAGCAATCAAGGGCAGGTCTCCTATATTGTCTATACAAGATGTCACCGCACATTCCGTCCACTCAGCGGCTTGATCAGCCACCTGCGTGTCCATAAATCATTCCCCCACCCCCCACTCAACTCCTAAACGACTGAAGTGGTCCTCATTGATTCGACGGACGAACAAGGCATGGTCGGATTTTGTCTTACATAGTACATGTATGTTTTTTTCAAAGTGATTGGCCTTGTTTGGTGTTATAGATTAGATTCAAAATAGATTTGTTTGCTCGTAACAGAGAGGTCATTTTACTTCTTTGCTTTTTGTAATATTCGTTGAAGCCATTTTCTTTTTAAAACAGACAATCCCTTTATACAAAGCATGAAGTATTCCGCTCGATAACCAGAGCGATTTCATCCGATGTTGTATTCTTTTAGTTTGAAGAGAGTCATGCTTATTGTATACGTTATACTAATTATTACACAATTCTTCCAAAACGTGATTCGGATCTGTATATCAATAAACGTCTTGTAGAGACAAATGCAATAAATCAAAGATAAAATCTCCACTATCAAATGTAGAAATATCTCTACAAATAATTATTTTATGATTTAACCTGGGACTTCAGACACCCTTTTCTGGACCATGTAAAACGGAGATGAAATTAAGCACCGCACCCACAGGCAGGAGCAACTGAACCGTATATCGTTTCAAAACTGGTAAATATATACAGTTAATGTTCAGTAGGCTGTTTAATTTTTGGCGCAAATTTGGGTATCGTCAACGAACACGGCAGACCTGTTATCGATTCATTCTGTTCTGCACAGAAGTGTTCAGTATTTCTTGTCAAACGTTTCAAACGAGTTTGACAAGCATGGAATACATACTGAAAAGAAAGGCTCTCCCGCACATAGACCTACTACACCTGCAGTACTCTGTTTTGTATTACGTTTCACGCCAAGTTGGAAAGTACACGATCTAGAGCTGGCATTTGTTTCGTCATAGTCAAAAGTGTCAGGACTCAGCAGAACCCGTGCAGAAGCGTTGGAGTCGGTGGAAAATGATCACACACTATGATAAAATGATGTCTGAACGACATTCCTCTCACAATAACGTAATATGCAAGTATAAGAAGGAGAAATAATGTGGAAGTGGGCTACTGGCGATAGAAAGAGCTGGCAGCTGAAAGTCAGGAAAGTGGGGACTGGTTGTTCCTGGAAAGTATGTGAGGAAAGTGATGGGCACGTGCAGAAAGGACTTCATCAAAAATGCTCACACACTTTACCAAGTCGCATTGCAGTCGGATTTTATTTTGTGCCAAACTACATGGGATAGATCCGCAAATTAAACTGTCTGAAACAAAATGACCGGACCTATGGCATCATAGTCCAGAATGGGAAATATGATACACAGTATACATTTTGCAGAATATCTCTAAATAAGACTTTCTCCACACAGTCGATTTTTTGCTGAAACAAGAAAGAATCGCCTTCGAATTATGTCTTTTCAAGATAATTTCCTTGACTGTTTGCAAAATAGAGTAGCAACTTAAAAATAGTAACAGTCAGACGATGTTCAAAGGTTCAGTTACGGGGCTCTTTGCGATTTTTTTTTTTTTAACTGCACGAGTTTCAACCGCGTGTCGCTGACATTTTAAAGGGCTGAGCAACCGTTCTAAGTGCGCTTGCACCGAAACGACAACAAATTCCAGTCCGCAATACAGCTGACAGTCTTTCTACGTCACACCACCATAGAAACTCACTAGACAAATGCACGAATAGCCAGGACAAAATCTGTGACTGGTTACATCATTACACATTGGAATTATTTTTTTTTAAATAATTACGATCTCATCACTCTAACTGCACATTATCATTCATATTCACTTTACAAACTGCACATTATCATTCATATTCACTTTACAAACTGCACATTATCATTCATATTCACTTTACAAACTGCACATTATCATTCATATTCACTTTACAAAACTGCACATTATCATTCATATTCACTTTACAAACAACTGTGGAAAGCACACTGTAATCAGAAAAACTCGAGCGACACAAATTAATCCAGAAACGAAGAGTTTTGGATTACACGTTTTACATGTCAAACACACCACGTGTACCAGGAGAGAGAGAGAGAAAGAGAGAGAGAGAGAGAGAGA